>JAECUM010014562.1:0-52548 GCA_016617855.1 Megalonaias nervosa
CTACAATATATAACCTTATAACTATATAAAGTGTATTTTTGAGTTTTGTACGGAGTACTGGACTGCATATTTAAGAATGCTTTAATGTAGCACTAGAATTATCCAAAACCAAAATATGGATTTAAATCACAAAATGAATCATTTTCTCTATTTTGTTTCAACAATTTTCTAAGACATTCACCGATATTAACTAGTCATAAAGAGACCCACAAACAACGATTGTAATTAGCTGTAGTAGTAACATTTTATCTACTTTGATCGGGAAGGACTATTTTCAAACCCAATTGGGGGGGGGGGGGCAGGGGACCGTATGATTCGGGCCTCAACCTCTATGGGGCCTCGGTTTTACCAGCAATTTTTTTAATCTCATATAAGCTCTCGTTGTGTACTTTTATGTCTTTTAAATCGTTATAGTGTAAATTATATAGGCCTGTTTTTAGCATTCGATTCATTTCCAAATTTCAATAAAAACAAAGGCCAAACAAGGGCCAAGGGGCGTCAACCTCTCAAAGTTTCCCGGGCCTATCTCTTGATCAGTAAGGTATAATATGAAAACGTGACTCTAATAAGAGGCATATTGTCAGATGAATATGTTATTGTGATACATAAATCGTCTCAACATATAAAATATGTTACAGCTAAATATGTTGTATCCACCATGTACAGCACTTCGTTTCTTTTCCATTATGTTATTAATTTTACATACGACCTTCTGCTTTCAATGGCTCTTGATGGGATATTTGTTGGCATCTTATTTTTAAATGAAAAAACAACCCACTTTAAATCTGGGATTTAAACGTTTTAAACGTTTTCTGTCTTTTTATCTGCTTACCCTTATTGACAGGTACATATGAGAATGTATAGGTGGATAGCTGTATAAGTGAACTGTAAATCTAGAATTCAAAAAGCTTGACTTAATTGTGACCCTTCTTGTGTGTCATACACGCGAAAGTTATGCGGAAGTAAAACGAGGCTTTGATGCACTTAAGAAAAAAACAACAACATCGGTAGCATTACTAACGACAGTGTCCTGATTGTAAATGGGCGCCATTTTTCAGGACATGTTTGTATAGGATGTGGTTTTCTTAACTGAAAAGGTGTGACTTATTTTTCTTTAATCAAGCACATTTTGATGTGAGATAAAACCCATATATTTTATTTTTGTATTGATCTTTTCATGCATCTTGGCCCTAACGTGTTAAGCTCGACTCGTATGGGTTCAAAATTCAGTCCGTATCGAAAAGGTTGAGCAAATTCAGGACCATAACCTAATAAGAAATTGATTTTTTTTTTTGTTTTTTGTAGGAAGCAAATATGCGTTTAAAATTCTCCTCAATTAAACCGCGTGTGCGTGGGCTTGTTCAATGTTTTCCACCCAATGCCAATGATTTTTTTAGGTTTATGTGGAAAATAGTAGATTACATAAGATATGCTTCACACTTCAGTGACTTCTTTAAAACCCTGGGCATACATTAGGGTGTTCATTAACTTTGAGTTTACTTTCAAGTGACATTGCCTATGGATTCATTATAATGTGTATCCGATCATAATATCAAAGTATGTTACTGTGACCGGCATTTCATGCATTCACAACTTTGAACTAAACTTACAGGCCAAATTCTCATGCAGTCTTCCTTTCAGGGTTATATACCTTCATGTGCATACTTTGTGTTATTTATGACATCATTCCGAAAGTGACCTGCATTTCATGCTTCGTTGGCTTCTGTGTAGCTTTGTTCGTTTGCGATCAGTGTAATAAGCACAACCGAATGCACTGGAGCGTGTATATCATATATATATGTCTGTTGGTCATGTTGTGTATTACTCCCCTAAATGTACAATCGGAAAATGCTTTCTTGATATTATTCAATTTACATGTTGCTGCTCTTTGCTGAAATTCCTATATAAAACTGTGCTTTTAATTGTGTCCTAATAGAAAGTTATGCTGTGTGCATGGTTTTATGACGCTCTGTTATTTTAAAAAAAGTTAAAAGGTCATAACTTAGCATGTAAGGCGTTTCTTATAAATTGGAACAATCTGGCCTTCTGTAATGTTATTCGTCGACATCATGAGTTAAGAAAATTTGTATGCATTGCTCTACCATGATGGCCTTTGTTGTCGCGTTTCGTTTGTCATAGATTTTCATGGTTATAACAGTTTTTCAGACTTGGGTAATAAAAAGTAAGGCAGTGCAATCCTAAAAGTTTGACTTTAGATGGCTGCGTATTTTTTGTCCACAACAAGGTCCGTATTATTCTTAGTCCAGCATACTATCACGCAGAAGGGAGAGAGAGGTTTTGATAAGCTTTCAAATTCTCCTTAAGGTAGCACTAAACAGTTTCGTATGGTTGGCCATAGAGTAATGTTATGATTGAATCGATATCAATATTTGATATTCATGCACTTCCCTCGTTATTTACAATGGTGTTAAAAGTGCATAACTTCATGTTGAATGCACCAAAGATTAATTCTAGAACAGAAATACACATGTGCTAGCCTGGTTCGAGATTAAGTTTTCGTCTACAATGAATACGATTGACTTCCCATCTCCTCCAAATTCTGCATATGTTCACCAAATATTTTATAGTGAGTGAATTTGTGATTTTCATTGTCTACTTTTCTCTTTTTTTAAAGTAGTATATACGACGCAGCTGTAATTGCCTTATTAATGATATTTTTAAATATAATTCCTTATGAAAGTGGAAAATGGTGAGTGTTAGGGATTTTCATGCGTTGCAAGGAAAATGTTGGTGTGACGCTAAAGGGTGTGATCAAAGAATGATCAGCTTTGTTTTGCCAATTTTTTGGCGATTCGGTTTCTCTGCTCACTGACGAGTTTGAAAATGTTTACATGTTGTCCGTAATGGATCTTTACTTTGATAGCGGGTGGCTTTAGTGGTGAGAGGGTACATCGTCGACCCCGGTAGTAGCCAACAACTGTGTAGTTCCACCCAAGAACTTGAAAACTACGTATTAGAATTCTCCATTACTGGGATCGAAACCTCGTTCTCTCGTTATATATTGCGCATCGTGTATTCGAGCCTCAAGAACATGAATCGCTCCTGTCCCTTATTTGCTATTTAAGGAGAGACCATGCGGTCAACCGCTCCGGTGGCTTAGTGGTTAGAGCGTCCGCCCTGGATACGGGAGGTCGTGGGTTCGAATCCCGGCCGCGTCATATCAAAGACTTATAAAAATGGCACTAACAACTGCCTCGCTAGGCGCTCAGCATTAAGACGTTAGTGTTAGGACTGGTCGGCCTGGTGTCAGGATAATGTGACTGGGTGGGACCAGTGGCGTCACTAGGGTTGGCGTCACCCAGTGTGGTAATTCATGGTGTCACCCCATGGACCTCCTTCCTGCACAAAAATTCAAAACTTTTATAGACAGTCATGTGCGGTAACTCATGGTGTCACCCACATGGACCTCCTTCCTGCACAAAGATTCAAAAATTTTATAGACAGTCATTTTGGTGTCTCCCCCTCTGATGGTGTCACCTGGTGCGGTCCGTACCCTCCGCATCCTCTAGTGACGCCACTGGGTGGGACATCATGCTACATGTGTGCGGTATGATGCCCCAGTGATAGACATCACTACAAACTGCAACAGTGCAGACATCGTAGCGATATGACTGAAAAATTGTCAAAGCTACGTTAAAAATCCGAATCACACACACACACACACACACACACACACACAAACACACCATACGGCTCTTTCAATTAGTTTTCTCTAGATGGCGTATTCAAGCCTCGACAACGGGTCGTGGCCCTGTTGGCGTGGCCTTTAATTTGATTACGCGAAATGGAAGTTTCAGCTGCACGTGATCGAGAGCTTAATTGTTAATAGTTAAATGTTCTATAATTAAACTCTACTATAGGAATTCCTCGCTATTCTCAAGCATTGAGAGCGGTGAACATTTGTTTACTATGACCCTGATGGATGGCCATAGAAGACTGTTGTAGCACATTCCTCAAAATTGTAAATAGTTCGTTACTATATAAAGCGAACTGCAGGTTACGCTAGACTAGTCCTGGCAAATTAGAACAGCAAACAAAACGTGTGGTTAAGTTCACCTGATCAGGTTAACATTTACGAGCTAAAATCAGTCGGCTACCAAAATGAACGGGAAGAAGTGGATTTTAGCTGAGAAATTTGAAGGGGAACCTTCTATTCGTAATTTTAAATTAGTTGAAGAGGTCATTGATGAGAATCTTAAAGATGGAGGTAAGTGGAGTAACGAACGCATAACAGTTTTATTTGTACGATAAATCGCTGATTTTTCACACTAAACTTATATATCACACAGGCAAAAATATAATTATAATTAATGAACTAAAAGGCAAGCTTTTCGTGGCAATATTACTTGCTTTTTGTTATCTCCTATCTCCATTAAGAAAATGAAAGAATAGGTTTTTGCGGGTATCTTCACCACGACTGTGATTAAAGTTGATATAGTATATGCACTTAATTTCAGCGATCGTGCTGAGTACTGCACAACAAAGATCTTAACATGCTGACTGCATGAAGGAAAATGACCACGTTTTCACCTCAACCGAATTGTGGAATACTTTAAAATTCTGTGATACATACCTGCGTAGGCAGTTAGGGACTCTGTCTGCAGCACAACCACACTTTATCTCTCTCATTTTCTAGTCACATACACAAAACTTCACCCGTACACATATATAGATCGTTCTTTCAAGGTGTTTCAAATCTATTTCAGAGGTAATATGCGAGGCCATTTATCTAAGTGTTGATCCCTACATGAGGTAAATTTATTATAATTTAATAATTGAGTGACAAAGTTGTATGTATGCATGGGCGCCCGCAGGATTTTTTGCAGGGGGGGTCAGGACTTTGTTCAGGGGGAGGGGTCAGGATTTTCGGGGGGGGGGTCAGTCAATCACGGCCGGGAGAGTTAGTATAAGAAGCAGTCTGAAACTAAAGCTAATATTTATTAAGCGTTTTGAACAGAATCTTGTGACATATTTTCAGCTTCATTTGCATGACTAAACTTGTCGGAATATATATATATATATATATATATATATATATATATATATATATATATATATATATATATATATATATATGCAGTATGATTTCCAGGGAGGTCACGTGACCCCCCTTGACCCATGCTGCGGGCGCCCATGTATGTATGTATGTATGTATGTATGTATGTATGTATGTATGTATGTGCGTGCGTGCGTGCATGCATGTATGTATGCATGTATGTACTACATTATCTCCATTTTACACCACACTTCATATCTCGATGCAAACACGATAATATCCATTTCGGCCTCAAGTGAACGGATTTACCTTCGCTTAATTCCTTGCCATGAATTTAAAACCAATGATACTCCTTGCGATCATGACTAGCTTCCACAATGTTAAGTAATGTCGCTATGTAAATCGCCATCGCTATCTGGCAATCCACTTGACCTTTTTTTTTTTCAATTATTCGTACGCTGACCAGCTCGTCGATCACATACGTGTGTTAAGAGTCCAGCAAAATAATTCCGTGCACTTGATCTCCTCCTTAATTTGTTCGTTGTAATGGCTTACTAAACGTAATGCTGAGATAAACCTTGATAGTTATTTGAATAAAGTAAAGTTCTTCGTAAAGATTTGTTAACATGTATTTTTATAAAATGTAAATTTGTCCATGCTCATTGGAGTATTTCCGCTGTCAACCTTTCAATTTTAGAGTTAAATAGTTCTTTCAAGTAGTTCCCACAAATGCTTAAATGGAAGTGATCGGTTCAAAGAATTTTGAAGTTTGGACTATCTGTATCCAAATGCATGTAAAACATGCGGAGATATTTGACGAGTCAATATTTTAGAAGGGGTGAACATTATAGGAACGGCCCAATCTGCTAAATGGTGGCTTAGAAACAAGTCGAAATTGGAAGAGCATTTTCAAACGGCCCACTCCTTCCGACACAAACTGATGCATTAGCCCAAAACTAGAAGCGTGTGTGTGTGTGTGTGTGTGTGTGTGTGTGTGTGTGTGTGTGTTCACTGTAGTCAAGAGGAGTCAAAATTGCCCTGACTAAGATGTTCGGATTCACATTAGCCTAATCGTTCACTTTGAGTTAAACCGATTTGAGTTAAACCGAGAAGAATAGTGTTTGTATTGTATTCAGCACATTTGAAAGAATTTAATACTTTTTGTGCAAATTGTAGCAATATAGTTATTTTCTTTAGTCAGATGTAGATAGGGCTAGAAACCGCAGTGCCCTGGAAGAAATTATAGGTGCGCAGGCAAAATTGACTCCATTGTAACGCGTGGACGAAATGCGAAATTTCCGAATGACCACTGACCAATCCTATCGAGCTAACTTTAGATGGTATATTGACCTTGGAGCGTACTGCTAATTATCGGAAAAAGTAGGACAGAATCATCAAAAATATTTTTGTATATACTGTCCTGATATTTGATGGGTGGCTTCGCATTAAAAATCAAAACAGGCCGAAGGGGCATACGTGTACTTTTCATGCTCCATTTATTCTTTGTTTTCAATTTCACGTTGTCACTAATGTTAGTATCCATAAAATGAAAATAGTGGCTGTAGTGACCAACATTTCTTGCTAAAGTGGATAATATACGTATTCGACCATGTACCGGCGAAGCAGGCGAGACAGAGCATTAAACAAAACCATGTTGGCTAATTCTTAGCACAGACTTTGAATTAATTTATAAATTGTAAACAATCCGGAAAGAAAATGTTTAATATGGATTGATTTTAGGATGCTAAATACAGTAAATACAACTAGTTCATGCAATTTCATTTGTATCCTCTCTTGTTACTCTTCTATTTAAAATACTAATATTATTCGTTTTCAAAAAAACAAAACAAAACTGTCACAAATATTGCTTTCAGCTCCTGATGTCCGTAAACATTTATGAACTAAATCGAAATTTCGTATATGTTAGAGGCATTCAAAGACATACGCTCAATATACAAATAATGTGACAGAATGAGGAAATGTGATCTAATTGTGCTCTCATGTTACCACAACTTTAATATTCTTGTAAAGGAAATATTTACACATTGATTCCTTTATTTTCAGGTTTTTCGTCAATGATGTGGGAGATGTCGTAAAGGGAGAGCAAGTCGCTAAGTAATCATTGCATTTTTATAAACATTGTTCATATCAGCAAATGTTGCATTTTCGTTTGTTATGGTTTTTACACCTACAGTAACTGACATGCATTTAGTACAGATTACACGATGAAATAGGTTATAGATAAAGTACAAGGTCGGAAATAAGGTAAAACACGAAATGAAAAAAGGACAATGTCGACCTAGTGATCATATGTTTCCTAAGTGATCGATTTGTGAAACCAAAATTACGTTCTGTAAAGACAAATACATCTGATTTTTTTATTGTTTAAAATATCTCCAAATTTAACAAATAGACCAAAAATGAGATTTCAGCTCAGATTTGAACTTATAGAATACATGATGCAACCAGCCATGCAAATAACTTTATCAGGGACAAATTCTCATGAAAGTTTCACTACACTGACAATCTGTTGTTATCACGTGATTCTGACGCCCCTAAGAAAATCATTGATACCTTTACTCTGGTATTTCCTGCAGATTTGCTAACCAGCGAAGAGAGTTATATCATTTACTAGAAAGCAGCATTATTAAAATCTAAAAAGAAAATAATGTGTTTACTGAGTTGAGCATCTGGGCTTTTGTTGGGACGACAAACAGTGTGATTCGGTCAGTCCAGAAAAGTCACTTTAACAAAAATTGGTAGTTATTTAATTCAAATGCAAATATTTGCTTTTAAAAATGCGACATAACCGATGTTGATTCATAATATGTCGCGTACTATATAATGCTTAACACAAGTAAGATACGTATGGGTGCATCTGAACGTATAACGCATGCACTAGAATATTTAAAGCAATATATACCGAACTTAAAACTGCTGTAATACTTGAAACTCAGCCTTAGATGAAGACAAACATCATGGGGCAAATCGGTTTTATTAGTTATAAATATTTAAAAATTTTATATTTACCAAAAGTTTAGTTGTTTAGTTGTCTTGTAACGGACATTATTTGAACTTTCTTTTCCACAATCGACGATTTCAAGATACAAAGGATATCGGCATAATCGTAAGTTCTTCACCTACGAAAGCAGTTATAGTTCACATAGGGACGAACGCTAGGCATAACAACGCACGAGAGTACGTCACTGTATGGAGTATGAATACACGATAGGATACATAAAATATTGTTATTAATGTCTAGGTAGCTAGATGGATAAACACTATCAAAAATACATTTTATATGGAAAATATAATGTTCACAACTCTTTCTCTTTGCAGAGTTGTTCGAAGCAAAAATCCAGACTTCAAAGTCGGTTCCCTTGTTCTCGGACATTTTGGATGGAGAAGTCTCACAAAAGTGTCAGACCTCTCGAAGATGAGACCAATGCCAAATTTAGGGGATTTTTCGCCGTCGCTAGCCCTTGGAGCACTAGGAATGCCAGGGTAGGTGTAAGAACTATTTAACGTGTTGTTTTAAGAGAAGTATTCTGGATAACAAAACACCTTTGTGCTCCTGTTTTTCTTTTTTAGGTTCATTTTATCGTTTCTTTTTACTGCCTTTACTTTACTTTCTTATACTTTCTTTTGTTCTTTTGTCTCACTGTAATCTGTAACTTATTGGAATCGCTTATTGTAGTGTGTCCATGTGGAAGGCACTTTGCCTGCATAGGCTCGATCTGACCTTCAAAGTGCTGATGTGCTGTACAACATTTAAGTCACCTCAGACCACTCTAGCTTTATATCCAAAACGCACAGGACATATTCATAAATAAGTGCGACGCATGTCACTTAATATGAAAACTAGAGTTACTGAAATAATTGTTTTTTTTTAAGTACGGGGATAATTGTCTGTTTAAATCATCAAATAATATTTATCCAACGCTTAAGATTTGGAGAACCCTGAGCGAGAATTAAATAATACTGATATTGGAAAGAACTCTTTTGCATGTACACGTTATAAAACTAATGCTTAGCACGCCAGACTCGCGACCAAAAGGGTGCTGATTCGAATCCTGCCATCTAATCAAACAGTCAGCTATGGCGGCAATGGGAATAACCCACTTGCATTGCTATGACATAAAATAATACGGTTCTCGAGTGTACACTATTTACACAATGAAAACTCACACAGGGAGATATCAGAATCTATAAAATAGAATCAGTTTTGTCATATGTGCGGTTTACACTGTTTGTACGGAAAACGGGACAGTACCATATTGCATTTTCGGTCTTAGGGACGCAGTATACGATGATCTGAGTTTAATTAAACTCTAAGAATAAAGCTGCATTATTGGTTTTCTCCAGTCCTTTGGAGTTAAATAAAACTGCATTATAAACAGCATTATGACATATAAGCTCCACATGATATTGTTTTCCTTTTTTTGTTTCTTTTTCTTGTTTTTCTCTTAATTTCTTACCCTGAATCAATAAGCCTTAAGGAGACTAGTTAATTCATTCCTATTTCTCTGACCATTATTATATGAATATGATTGTAAATAATGCTTAAGTCCTAACAGATGTGAGAAAATGGACCAGAATTATCCTGACAATATCTAATACACTACTTGACCAATTTACTATACATCTAGTACACATCCTTGCTACATGTTAAGATAGTTCATTGTTCATTAATCCCATCTCCATTGTCTTAATTGTCTTAAAATAGCGCTTGATCATAACATCGCAACTATTGAGATACAACATCCTATAACCATACATTGACATGATGGGTACATAAATACGAATTTACATCCGCACCCCAAAGGGGCTTAACTCCTGGTCATAGTGGTGAAACTAGTAAGACATTCATACTATAACCATTTGCATATTGACTGGGTATGAAAAAACAGATGTACATAACCAGCAAACATTGGCCCCACTGGGAGTCCTCAAAATTAGGGACCTAACCAAGAGGTTTAAACTTCGGATTGGAGATCAAAAACATGGAAGCACACTGGTACATGTTGAAACTTCACAAAATTCCACAAGTACGGCATCACTTACGGTTTTTTTCGCTGGTTTTTTGTTTTGTTTTTGGACACAGTTTGTTGTTGCTTTGCTTTGGTACATTCACACTGGCAGCTCGATGGGGATCTGGCGTAATGCTTTCATATGCACTATTTTATTTTTAAAAAATGACACAACTCCTCTAGATATTTGCTACGAGTAAGAAATGTCTGACGCAGACATATTGTCACAACATTTGTACATGACTGACAGTCGTTCCCAAGGCTTGCAAACGCAATAATCTGCCTGAAATCTACAGAAACTTTGAACTCGTTTTCATGTAGACTTGGAAGAGTGAAATTGATATTACTAAACAGAAAATAGTTTTCTTCTTTATTCATTCATTCCACATCATAAACTGAAATCAGTCAGTCTTTTTAAGGACCGGAAATCGGTTACAGTTATTTTTTTTTTTTTACTCCGTTTTCAAGTGGTCGCCTAGCCAAAATGTGTTGTTTTTCTCAAAACCTTTCGTAAGGCGGGAGTGCAATGAAGTGGAAGTCAGGGTTCCTCTCTCACTTCCACCTCATTGCAGCCCCGTCTTAGTGACCAACCAATCAGATCATTCCAAAATATGTGCTAAAATTACTTGAAAATGCACCATATATATATATATATATATATATATATATATATATATATATATATATATATTAGATTAACAGCCTATTTTGGAGTATTGGACGTGTTGAAAGTCAAACCAGGACAGACGTTTGTCGTCACTGCGGCTGCGGGGGCTACAGGAAGTTTTGCTGGGCAGATTGCGAAATTAAAGGTATGGATTTGTCTTGTAGATGAACTATTGAAGTTATTAGATTTTATAAACTATTGAAGTTATTACATTTTAGCTCTGGAAGTTATTGCATTAGCTATTGAAGTTAGTACATTTTAAAGTAATTTAGTCCTCTTGCTGTGGAGTTTATTATAACGATGACGTAGCTTCAGTATGACCATTTTTATTACTCCTTGTGTTTACATTTTGGCCACAGTCTGATTTTGCATGCCTAATAAGAATCAATCGGAAAAAAAGATAAAACAGCTGGAAAAATGTACCCATCTTTCTTTCAGGGATGCAAAGTTATCGGTTTTGCTGGGAGTAAAGAGAAATGCGACTTGATCAAAGAATATGGCTTTGACTATGCCTTTAATTATAAAGACGTCACTCTAGAACAAGCCTTGTCGGAAGCTGCGCCGGAAGGAGTCGATTGCTATTTTGATAACGTAAACATGCCTCTCCAAGTTCTTTTTCTCAAAGAGAGATATGCTTGAAACGGTCATTCTTCTCTCTTCCTTTCATTTTTTATGGACTGAGCGACGAGTGAATGATTTATACTTGGATTGGCGCGTGTTCGAACTGGTCTGTATTTTTGGGGCGGAATGCGCCGCGTTGTTCCTGCACATTTATTGTTCACAAACGATTAAACTATGTATATTCGCGCTTTGGATGGATGGATGAATGAATTGGATGGATGCTTCTGTCCTAAAGTAAGATAGAAACTCTTTAATAATTGCTTCAATTCAGCAAACTGAGGGAATGACAGACATATTTCGAGTTACTAAGGGTACGAAGGCTCGAGGAGCTTACAAATTATTTTCGCCTACGACGGTTTATGTGCGTTGGTGGAGAGAGAGAGAGAGAGAGAGAGAGAGAGAGAGAGAGAGAGAGAGAGAGAGAGAGTATAATTTGTTTGGAAGGATGGCTTTCAACTTTCAAAGCGCCTTTTACTTATTTGATATCTTACCTTACAGGTGGGTGGAACATTCACAAATGATATATTGTCCTTCATGAAAACGAAAGGACGAATAGCAGTATGTGGTTCAATGTCTACCTACGGAATGGATGACAATCAGCCTACAGGTACACACACACACACACACACACACACACACACACACACACGGATTGACACATAAAAATAAAAAAGTCATATATGTACACAGGCACACTGTCAATCCATTTCACTCACTCTTAAATAAGTAGTCGCTACCAGTTATGCAATCAGGTGTGAGTTTGTTGTCTAAATTGTCTATATATGGAAGATTTCTGTCTGGACACACTTTAATTGCCCCCAAAATGGTATATTTTGTAAATCTAAACTTTCTATTTTATCATTATTATCACTCAACGCATGCGACTAAGGTTAAAATAAACTAAATTGTATGAACAAGTGAGTACATAATGGAAATGCCACAAGTGGGAAGGCAATCTGTCTTTGTTAAAAGTTTTAAGCTAACTTTCTTAGTGTAATAATGTTTTATACTATCGTCACTTTATGTAATAATGTTTTATACTAACGTCACTTTATGTAATAATGTTTTATACTAACGCCACTTTATGTAAGAAAAGTTCACACTATGAATGTGATGATTTGGAGATGGAATTAATAAACAATGAACTATCTTGACATGAACCAAGGGTGTGCACTAGATGTATTATAACTTGGTCAAGTAGTGCGTTAGATATTGTCAGGGTCATTCTGGTTCATTTTCTCGCATCTATTAGGCCTTATGTCATTCGGGTATAACATCACAGCACGCATTATGTAGAAAATTTTAGATTCAAGAAGGGTAGTGATGAATAAATCCAAAAAACGACATAAAGATAATAAAGCGTTGGATATTAACTATCGCAATGTCAGTTAAAATGTCTAAGTAGGACAATTTCTCTACATTAAACTATCAATATTCTTTTGGGATGTTTTGATAAAATTTGGAAGATATGTATTTTTATTTATTCCTGATTTATATAAATCTGACATCCGGATAAATTTGCAAATAACCGGTCCTGTGACTTTCAGGTGAAGTGAAAACTTGCAGTATAATTTAATTTTACTGGCTGAAACCCATTGTTGCCTGAAAATCTCAACGTTTCATATTTTACGATAAAACTTGAATGCCTTAATTGTTTTTGTTCAAATTACTTTCCCTTTTTTTCCCTTCCATTACCCAGGCCCCTTACCCTACCACACAATGCTAAAGAAAACACTCACAGTTCAGGCTTTCCTTGTCTACCACTACAGTCCTGAATGGCCAGCTGCCTTGAATGAGATGGTTCAGTGGGTGAAAGAGGTGAGGATACCCATCTATAATCGCCGTCGTCGTCATCATAATTATCTTCACCTATAATTATTATTAGAAGCAGTAGTAATGGTAATAGTAGTTGTTGTTGCTGTTGCAATAATGCTTATTGTTGTAGTACTATAAATACTTCATCATTGATGGGAAACGAACAGTACTCGTGTGTGACAAATATCTGGAGTTCACTCGTTTTTAAAAGCCCATCTTGTAAGACAATAGCGCGGGATATTGTAAGTATAGCGACAGAGATTCTTCTGTTACTATGGAGACCAAACAATACCTGTTATCTCGAGGCACAGAAAATCAACAAAATTCAAAGTAGTTTCAAGATATTTGTTCATATATTTCATTGCAATCTTAGAGTTTCCTGAAAGTTTATTGCCGTCTCTCATTTATGAAACTCGTTGATTTTTTAGTTCTTCTAAAACTCAGCTAATGGGCATTTTTATTGCATTTTTTTACATCTATTTTTTATTTTCTTTTAGGGGAAAGTCAAATATCAAGAGACGATAACAAATGGTTTCGACAATATGGTGGACGCCTTCATCGGTCTCTTTAAGGGGACAAATATTGGAAAGGCCGTTGTGAAATGTTAAATAAGCATGCATAGACTATCACCGAGCTTCTGATAGTCAACAGCTGGGATTATTACTACAGAAGCAGGCAAAATGAGATATTAGTCCTAGTGTCATATGTTCTTGAAGTTCAATTTTTAATTTCTTTTTTAAATCAAGAACATTTTTGTAAATATTTTTATCACATATTGTGTATACTTATCGATGGCATGATACAATGTGATACATATTGCGCGTTGTTGCGTAATATAATATATATCAACAGCATCTAACAACGTTATTAAGCAGTGTAAAGACTTGAGTTATGTCACTTATGAATAAAATATCAAACCCGTTTTAAGAAAGGCGATTTATGAAAATTTCGTTCCTGACCATGATACTGAATAACTGCTGTCTAATACCGTGCAATCTTTATGATGCATTTCGTGCCGTTAAAATCAACAAATAAACATTTACATGTGTTATTGTGTATCGGCAACGACTGCGCCGTTTATTTACGAAGCAATAAACATTACCGAAGGATAACGGC
The DNA here is from genome assembly GCA_016617855.1 of Megalonaias nervosa. Lineage (NCBI taxonomy): Eukaryota > Metazoa > Mollusca > Bivalvia > Unionida > Unionidae > Megalonaias > Megalonaias nervosa. The sequence goes on from JAECUM010014562.1 coordinate 14,267, forward strand.
ACTTCATGTACGTTTGATTATGTGAAAGTTATATAAAAAATTACCTCAGACGAAAATTAATTTCTTGATATTTTTCTTATACAAACATTTTTATTTCTGCACTCATTTTGTTTCTTCATATTTCGTTTTAATGTGTTTGTATCTCGTGTGATGGTGCCCTTGATGATGACGGACCAATTAATATAGAAAACAAGCTGTATTACACCATTAGAGCATTTTTAAGTGCTGCATAGTAAACAGAATCAACACTGATGTTTTGTTTGCTTGAAATGTTTATATTTGTCTATTACAAAAGTTAGCAAACGTTACTGCAAACTTAAAGTTCTTTTTAACTCTTAAAGCAGGACTGGTTTGGGGGTATATTTAGTCAAACTCTTGTCGTCTCCTTGATATATTTGTACTTTGTAGAAGCTATGCTGGTGTACGTTGTTTCATTGTTAATTGCCAAATCCAACAACATTTGCAACTTTATGTTGAAGACCCTTTTAAGATGCAACTTTCCAATTTCGCAAAATGTAAAGACGCATACAACAGATACACCATCATGAAAAGTGATTTCATCATCGTATGCTGTTCGATGCTCTGATATATTGGATTCTTTTGTTTTTTAGTTTAATCGTTCTGCTTCGACTTTTGGTATTCCTGTAAAAGTTTATCAAGTTGGCTGCTTAGTTCCACTGTACGTGGATCTTTTCATTTTTGTGAAATAACTCTATTCTTATCTTGCAAGCAGTCTTCTCTGTCTTCAATTTATTTGACAAGACAATTTGGAAAGGTAACTAAAACAATTTCAAGATGCCAGAAATGTTAATTTAAGACGAATTACGATCTGTCTGTAGCAATGAATACTAATTTGATATGCAATTTCGTAAGCATAATGATGGATTCTGTTACATGTTTAAAGCATCAACAATAGAAAGACAGAAATTGGTTTGGGAAAATAAAATACACACAAACCTTTCCAAAAAAGAATGATTTGAAAGATAGTTTAGCGAAAAGAAAGAGAAGTAAACTATCTAAAAAAAAAAAAGTGTCAATACTAAAAATTTCAGATTAATTTAAGCTCCAGAAAACGCAGATATTTAGAAGCACTAAGGCCAAACAGTAAATCAGACACGCCATTAAAGATACCCAATGTTCAATCAGCCTAGTGTTTTCGAAGATAACTAACTACACAAAACCTGAAGTGTCAGTAATATGCTTATGTCATACCGTATTGGCCCCTGACTTATCTTATCCTGAATAACAAACGAAATGTTTCCACAGGTCTATCACATGGCATGTGATATCAAGTGAAATATGTCTAACAATGCGAAAATGCAATCAAGTGAAGAGTTAGAAAATATAAGAAGAAAGTTAAATCATTGATTGATCAAATCTGGAACAGTATTGCCTACTTTACTGTTCATATTAGACTTCATCCAAAAATAGAAATAGATTCCTGTAATGACAACTATTGTAGCAAGTTGGTTAAATGTGTAAATGCATCAACAACAAAGCTGCGAGTACACATACAATTCATCAAGCACGCTCCAAGTATCGTTAGTTTGTCATTTGAAATCTATATGTTCGAAAGGATTCAAATTAGCACCGAATGCAGAATGACCAAACCTAGCTCAAATAACAAAATCCCGGTGAAGAGTATAGTTCCATTGGAAGTCAGAAAGTCATTTTTTCGGTTTCTTTTATAAAACGTTCAAGTTATCGGCCGAGAGAAATCAACTAATTGTTGATGTCACGGTGTGCATTATTACTTAATAATAATGATTTGGAAATGCTAGCAGCTCTATAATTTGCAAAAATTTCATACACCTTCTTGGTTGCTTCTCGTCCATTTTATCCTATTCCTTTTCAGTAAAGATTTTACAAGTTATCACTTTGTATGTTTGTAGAGATGGGAGTTTGTTACTTTTGTCTCCAATAAAACCCACTTTTTTTTTCTAGCTGCGACGTATTAATTTCTTCGCCTTTTGAATAATAGAAAAATGCACATGCGTGGTGAAGATTTTGAATAATATGAAGGACAATATGATGATACTAGATTAACACAAAGTGATCATGTAAATCTGTCATTTTGATCACATAGCCGCAGGTTGACGAGAAAGTGAGTGTAACTCTGGACAACTTTCCCTGACTTAAATTTCCATTATCCCCATCATCCTCCAACAGATACATGCAAGTCCTCCTGTGACCATGGACGAGCGGCACAGAAGCAGGTGGGTATATACGTTGAGCTGCAGACCTGCACATAGGCAGATCACTACATATGGACGCTGTTTACTGTAGATTAAAGATGTATGTTCTCTTCAGCAGCTTATATCAATGTCTCTATTTTTACAATTTTAGTTATTAAAAATAAACTATTTCGTTATTCATACATTCATTTAGCTAGTTCACTCGAGGAGATCCAATGGAACAACGGTTCTTAAATGCAATATACTGTTTATATGCCTTCTCTTGCAAAAGTAATCACGGGAGAAAATTGTTTGAAAATTCTCTATTGAAACAATGGTTAACATAATAATCACATATTACACAAGCAAGCTAGATGATTATATCTATACAGAAATCACGCAGATGATAAATTAGAGGATGACATGCATGCATATGAAAAGCACAACGATGAATACGAATACAATTGTACATTGATCGAGGTCTTATCAAAATACGCTTTGCCTGGGAGCGTAAAAATAAACATATATGACATGACAAATGCATTGCTTTCAGGTATATCTTAAAACAATCAAAGCCGTTAAAGAAAGTTTGATTAAGGAAAGGAACTTTACAATAACAAAGTTGAGGATTTGGTAGAAAGGGAAAATATTGCGTACTTTTCGACGTACTTAGACAAAAAGGTATCTGCAGTGAAAGGGTTTGACAGAACTACTTAGACTAAAATGTGGATTTCACTTATAATGAAACCGGAAAATGAGATAACATTGCACCAAACCCAACTCATGGATACAATAACACAAATCACACATCAGCATATGTGGCTTCAGTTGAAAAGAACAAGGAAGAAAACAAGTCAAAAGAATGGATCCAGCTATTCAAGAATTTTACAACTGATATCATTGGGAATCCTAAATTTAAAATTGTTAAAATTAGTCGTTACAATATCAAAGAATATTTACAAATAATGGATATTTATTCCAAACTTCAGCAAGGAAACATTCAAAATCAGGCAAAGTATATTTGGTGACTAATTTTTTTTAAGAACTAGAAGTCTTAAGGGGATAGGGTACTTGTGGTGTTTGATTTAGAAAAACAAGAGCGACAAACAAGATGACATACCAAATTAAAAAGATTTTGAAGACCAAAAGAATAAGTGATTTAAATGGAAAGGATACACTAAATCGCATTACAGGTTACAGCCAGCAGAAAATATTATTTTGAAATAAATGCTTGAAACACAATATATAGATAGTACTTTCAAGAAGCAATAACATTTTTAGGTTTTGTTGCAAAGATAACGATTTTCTAGAATGAAACAAATGTGGAAACCAATGTACTTTGAAATGAACTTGTTCAAACAGGCACGTCATGCGAATTTGTTTTAATCACAAGACCAGAATGATGAAAGTGCATCAGCTTGGCAAAGATGCAAATTTTAAAGGAAATCTCGTTTAAAAAGAAATAATGATTACAAATACGAAATTCTTGGCTGGAAAACCGCGACAGAATCTTTCTCTCCTTCTCTGTCAGTCTGTCTCTCTTCTCCACCAGTCCACATAGCGTTGAAGTGGAACGAAAATGGTTATGTACAGCCAACAACAAACTACTTGTCAATTAACCATAACTTTAGACAATCCTCCTGGGTCAGTTGAAACACAACTGAATCATGCAATACATAATTTCGAATCTTTTAGAGCGTTATGGTACAAAAGCAAATATAAATATCATGTATGCATACACAAAGAAAGAGCTAGTTTAAACGTTAAAACTGTTCTACGTTAAGAATAAATGTGTAGGTTTACATTATAACCAAGTTCGTACATTAATCTATCTACTACAAGAATAATTACGCCAGATTGCAAGTTAGAATCTTTCTTGGTATTTAAATAGATGGTCTGGTGGGGGATTCATTAATTTCTGCCATAAGTATTAACATTTCCTGCTAGTTTGAATCAGTCATCGTTGATACAGTCTGTAGCAAGGTTGCAGCATTTTCCTCCTACACTAAAAGAAACCATTGTTCATCTATTGAAAGAAAAATGGGCAGCTTGTCGCTATTAATATTACTGTATTTAGCATTTACGAGGGATTCTCTGCATGTGGTTTCATTATTCAACGCTTCTGTCACTGATGGAAGTCGTGCCACCAACTTACAAGATCATTCTAGAGTATTTGCATTTCGTGCACGATTCACGAGCAATTTCTGCGCGTGCAGAAGTCCGAATAATAGCTCGGCGCGTGTAAGGTTAAATAATTTAGCTGTATCCTACTCGCGATGTATGTTAACATGTCCAACATGTTAGAATCAAGTCATTTATCTAGTCATGTTCCAGACCTGCAATATTTGCATCCTAGAATATTTATTTCACCAGGATATCTACTCCACGGTGTCCCAGCAGCAGCAATATCACCACCAAATTTGTTTTCGACCCGCCTTTGCGTTTACTAGGTCCCACAAACATAAACTTCTTTGTTCCACATTGAACACAAATTGCAGTGATCGCAGGCCTAGCATTATATTATTGAACCTGCGTTGGATTTGCAGTGGGAGTTTTTATGCGGCATAGCATACAATATCAAGGTATGATTGTATTGTAAAATAATTGATATTTAACATGGCATCACGAAAAATAAAATTCACCGTAATTTGTTTCTCAGCTTAGTCAAATATTTGGTTTCTGCAGAGATATTCGTAAGGTTATTTTCGGAGCCAAACACACAGTCATGTTAACCCATACGGGCAACAACAATTATGCAATTTAGTGTGATGGAGGTGCCGCTGCTGGTAAAGTTGAGTTGTCAACATTAACTTTTTTTGTGGATGCCAGCGCTAATCCCTTCACTGCCCACAGAATTACGTTTATTACCGTTTATGCAGTCTGGAAGAAGTCAACACTGTCGTTTCTCGTACTCACCACAGAGTTTAAGTCAGACATTAATACTCAGGGGCAGCTTACATTGCAAATAAGTACCAAAACATGGCCATTGACCTCCAAAACATATGTCTGCGGCGTTTCAAGATTTAACTAGGGACAATAATCAAACCTGTAGCGTGATGATATTTGACCGGCTAGGAGTCTCTGAAGTTTCTATGAGGTTATACGGTCACCAGGAACCCAAAGAAGATTTTTTTGCTTAACTTCACAGGCAATCAAGTCACACGTCTATACCACAAGCTATGATCGTACATGCACCGACATAAAAACATCTGCACAGGTCTGCAGATTTACCAGCACAACTTTCGTACGTTGTTCCTGATTTATTACTTTTCGTTGGAACACTTGGAGTTATTTGGGCAGTCCGTGGTAGACGTGTACTTTCAGGTACGTGTTACTTATCTGACTGGTCACCCGCTATCCCAGTTATAGACTGATTGATGGTGTCCTTTCCGATAAGATTCTGTTTTTGGAAGGCACTGGAGGCCGAATGAGGATCGTTGACGCGCCTATAGAAAATTCCTAACATAGTAATTGAACCTGTTACGTTTCCAAATAATCATGTCCTATCACGAAGTTAATGTAGGCCGTAGCCCAAAGCAGACTGCGAAAAAAGGAGGGCAATACGAAATGATTGCGGGTGACAAATAGGCTTTTTCGGACAAAGTTCACTGAAATAATCCCCTTGGTTGACCCAAGCGCAGCTTAATCGGCTTAATGTGGCCAAACAAAAGCACACCTCTGTGACATTAAAGTTATCCAAATCAGAGTTGCAATAAATGCAAAACTCCAATGGAATATTTCCATTCCTGGCTGCCAATCCAGCGTTGTTAGCGGTTGCGGCTCTGGGTGTTGCAAAAGCGGCTGCGTTATGGGTCGCTAGAATTACATCCGGTATGGCTCTGAAAAAGGTGGTGGGACGACGCATGAAAACGCTAAAGGTCGTCCATTATCCTGGCGTGGAAGCCAAGGACTCCCGAGCGGAAGCTGTCTTCAACTGTGGCCTCGCTGTTGATCGGTTTTGATTTACTCGCGATGACAAAGTCAGTAACACATTTCCCATGTGTCTTTCTGTGGGATGAACATCTGTCGATGAACACAAGGGACACTGGCATCATCAATAAGCATTTAACAACCTGGGACTGACTGGGTCGCATACTTGGTAACGTCTTGATATCTCTTATATTTTCAATCCTACAGGCTTGCACATCCACTTGAAATTGTTGATTATTTAATCCGGGGCACTGGACGAAAGCCACTGTTTTATTCAACACTGCCGTAGCATAATCGGCTGGATGGCACCATATGTAGATACTTCATTGCTAAAGCACTATATGCACTTGATTGTTCACCAACACCGCAAACGCTTATTGGTTTTACCTTGTCACTTAGATAAGGCGTTTAATATTCTACGAAATGCTTATTGACATTGACGGATATCAACCATCCTACGACGCGTTGATGTTGATCTGACCACGTTTGCCACCAAAGAGGATTTGGCTGAGTTTACAAGCCCGATTGTTGTTGACGTCGACCTGGGCGAGCTTGTGGTTTTTCAAGATAAAACTGGAAAGCTTATATTTGAAGCTGCGAGACGCCGTTGCAAAGAAACTGACCGAAATCAACGAAATTGGGGAATCAGAGACGCTGGTTTGTCGGTTACGTTTATCAAGAATTACACTAATTTGACTGAGGCTGTGGTGAAACAATACATGGATGCAGGGAGTTGCTATCACTACCATGTGTAGTAATAGCATGGGGGATGATCAACTAAATATTGGCCACCGTGGGAATACTATTCAGCCAGGAACAACCAATGGCCGGGTATTTTTTGGAAGTTGAGCTGTGTCGATATACCTAAACGTCACATCTTAAATGTTCGAGTCTGGATCATATTTATTTATCTTAAGAATATATCATAGCGGATTGGGTGTAATAAAATTATTGATACATGGTGTCCAGTTTGATGAACCATCTATAACACGTGCCGGATGTAATAATGTTAAAATATCTTTTCCATATACGATAGCAGTAAAATTATTCGCCTGAGATGAAATTCAGTTCAAATGACTCCACAATTATCGGGACAGGTATTTGACCGTCTATGGCGTTTGTGTTTAAGATAAGATTTATCATTACGTTAAGTCATGGATTTTGACCACAGTGATGAAATTGTGGAATTTGCTGACGGGGAGTTGGACAGGCTGACTAGTGATGACAACATCAATTGTAATTTTATGTCGCTTGTCGAAGAATATATCAGTGGCGTTGCAACAATCGTATACATTGAAATATAATCTTGTTAAGTGTCAAAAAGAAATCGACAGTTGGGAACACCCTGATGTACCAGTACCAACTCAAAGCCGGTTTGAAATTATTGCATTAGGACCCCAAAACGCTCAGTCACAGAATGCAAAACCATGCCTAAATCACTCTGGGATTGTTTCTACGACGATGAGATTGAGTTCACCAACAAATCCACCTAGGTTGAGTTCACCGTTGATTATGTTGTACCAAGATTAGCTCAACCAAGGAAAGAAAAATCTCAACTGTTATTTAACATGGACGCATTTGACTGTGTCACAGTTTTTCGACGAAGATGAGACTGGTCGTTTAAGAAACTATTCAGTGATGGAATCAGTGTGGCTTTATGTAAACGTAATGCCAGGCCCCAGAATGCACAATCGCCAGAAATTTAAATATTCCCTTAGAAAATATTTAATATAATTGCATTGCGGTGTGTTGCACCTAAACAAGGCCAGCATGTCGAGCAATTACACTTCGCGATCACATTATTAATAGAAGAACAATGAGAGACGGTCACACTTTGTCGACGCGAGACAAATAATCGAAGCCAAACAACAACTACGAGATGAAATCACCAATAGAACCACGCTACTCGTGAAATTCAAACATGTGTGTGTGTGTGTGTGTGTGTGTGTGTGTGTGTGTGTGTGTGTGTGTGGATGCTATTTGCGGAATCACCGCCGCTACCAATGTTGGCCTCGGTGTTGCTGGAATTCTGATCATAGCAACTACCATATGTACAACTATCGGATTTGTTGTCGGAGGTGTATCAATAGCAACCGGTGTCGCAGGCAGTACTACTAAAATAATCTCGCAAATACGTGCCTATTCAGAATTCGCGGCGGCACAAAGCAGTCTTAATACAATCGGTAAACTATACTCGATGGTCATGGCTGAGTTCTACACCGTGTTGGCGGAAATGGAAAACCACCTACAATTCCGAGCACAGATAGAAAACCGGGACAATAACGACCCTGATTTACAGACAGTGAAAATCGATAAATGTTTACATGTTTGCCAGAGTAACGAGGTTCATATTAAGAACTTCATTTATGGGGATACACTTGTATGGTTTCAGGATTTGGAACCATAATTATCACTCGTATAGTACTATGATAATAGTGGTTATTTGGTAACTGATCTAGGCCAAAGTCGTCTACCCTACATGAGTATCCTATCGCAGGACTCCTTTTGATAACTTCGTTTTGCTGGTTCGCATGCACTAGCGTGGGATGTGAGGACAAAATCATACAGGTGGGTGGGTGGGTGGGTATTAAAGGATTGATTTAAATCAGTAACAACAAAAATAAAAATCTGTTAGTATCATACTACTGCGGTAATTTCATGAAGGATAGAGAAAAAGTATGGTATATAAATATGAATGGATGGAGTGATAGTTCTGTAGATGACCTAATTATAGGATTCATCCGCTATAGTCAATTTTGACCCGTATTGTGTGTCATAGATATGTATTACGCAAGAGTTCTGCAAAAATAAAGCGAGCTTTGACGCGCTTTAAAAACAGCTTTGTCATTACTGGGTATAGTGTCCTAAATGTAATCTTTGTCCATTAGGCAGTACCTGTTTGCAAAGCATGTGATCCCTTTAACTGAAAATATGTGTGGTATCTTCCAGCAATCAGACGTTGGAGATTATCCCAGAGACATTACATTTAAGGCTTGTATTGACCGTTTAGGAACCAGCTTAATTCTGCGTTATATTTCGTTCGCTTGGGGTGAATATTCGGACATTAAGCGTTGCCAAGGCTCGAAACTGAGTTTTTATATCGCAGATGCGAAATATAGACAATAAATGGGATAAGGCATTTAAAATGCATGACCTATAAATATATTTTTTTTAAAAATTGAAATAACTATTCACGTTTTCGAGACCTGAATTCGCAAAACTGAAAAGAAATTACTGGGAAAATTCGTTCCGATCACATAATCGGTTTGAATGAACGGTTTGCGAGAGATCGTCTAATATTTACTGATTCGGTCTCACGAGATAGCGATTTCGAGAATATTAATCCGCTAGGTCCAAAATATGAGACAGACAGACAGACAGACAGAGACAGAGACAGAGCATGTGATTATGCCTACTTTTTAAAGTCACTCTTTAGGGGTCACGTTTTCGACTCTAATAGTTACAAACTTGCTGGCAACGCTTAATGACCTCTCCGGTGGCCTAAGTGGTTAATGCGTCCGCCTCGGATGAGGGAGGTCGCGGGTTCGAATTCCGACCGAGTAATACCAAAGACTTATAAAGTAGTACTAGCAGCTGCCTCGCTAGGCGCTCAGTATTAAGAGGTTAGTGTTAGGACTGGTCGACCTGGTGTCAGGATAATGTGACTCAGTGGAACATCATGCTAAATGTCTTCGTTATGATGCCCCAGTGCCAGACGTCGCTGTAAACTGCCTCACTGCAGACATCGTAGCGATATCACTGGAAATTGTTAAAGTTACGTTGAAAATCAAAATCAATCACACACACATACACACACACACGTGCGCGCGCGCGAGCAACACTTATTACATTGGATGTCATGGTCCTACTGGATTTCTATGTAGTTAAATTATGTGTAATCTCGAAGTTTTGATTATTCGTGATGGAAAGGTCGATTTGAGTAAATTACAAAGATTATATTACAAAAACGGACTTCCCTATTCTTCTTCTTGAGATCACTTAAAATCCAGTGTCGAGATAGTTAAGCTTTTCGACTCTAATCGAAACCTGTTACGCTATCCTACACGTCTGTGAAAAAATGAAGGCTAAGAAATGGATTTTAGATGCAAAATTTACCGGGGAGCCTTCACCAAGCAATTTCAAATTACTTGAAGAGGACATAGATGAGAATTTAAAAGATGGAGGTACGTATAGTCATAAAGTATTAATCGAATAATGAATACACGTATATGCAAGGAAGGACACTTTCTTTTTCGCTGTATGTCTGTAACACGTGCGCGCACATTGACACACACTCACAACAACAACAACAACAACAACAGCAATATCAAAAACAAGGTTGAAGTCAGGAACGGTGAACATAGTGGGTTGGCGATTACTTTATAGTATTTTGGATCCGATAGGGATGTTTATTAGCCTATGGCTCCAAAAAGGGACTAAATCATGTACCAAAAACATGAAAATTCATACATGCAGATGTACCTACCACAGAATATATGGTGTATCGGTATACAAACCAGGGACAGTATGTAACACAACATAACCATGTCAAAGCAGACGTGCATGGTCATCTAACTTGCTCAAAAATTGTATTAGAGTTCGATAGGTTAGATGCCAACTCTGAAGCAATAAACCCTAAATTCCTAATTAAGACCTTATTCCAATATTGAGAATCGAAAATAAGGACAAAAATGTATACCGAAAATTTGCTGAGAGAAAAAAATAAATAAAAAAAAACCCATTGACGTCCTGTACCGCCATGCTAATTACATCTATTCAATCGGGTGGTACGTCCTTAGATGCCAGTATTGAGGAACTGAACCTCCCAGTAAGGGAGCATGCATAAGCCCTGCAGTTATTTGTGCCAGAATTGAAGAAAACATATGCACATTCTGTGTGCGCGTTTGTAAATAATGTTTGAATCAATCAGTAAAATTTGTAATTATATCATGAGTCTGAACACAACCTGTTGTAATCAGCGAATGATATAAGTGGCCGACCAGTTATTATGTGGAGGAGAGGAGGGTTGGGATTAGGAATTTTTTTTATTTCTTTTACTTGGGGATATATTTACTTTTTTGCAACTGGCATAATGTATATAATAGTTTCTTTTTTTTTAATCAGAGCAAGAATATTTTTGTCCAGCTATTTTTGGGCTGGACATTTATGTACCCCTCCTCCAACAAAATTAAATGGTAGGTGTTTAACTTGTAACCAGACCTCGTCGCATTTAGTGTCATGCTTGCAAAAATTTTCACTTACATGCACGCACACACAAACACACACATACGCACTTACTAAAGTGACGCGCAAACACATTCATACACATATACTGATAGTAATTGATTTTATGATGTTTCAAATCTATTTCAGAGGTGATATGCCAGGCGGTTTATCTAAGTGTGGATCCCTACATGAGGTAAATGTATGTATGTATGTATGTATGTATGTATGTATGTATGTATGTATGTATGTATGCACTGATGGCTGGATGACTTGATTTCCTATTAATCAGAAAGAGCGTCATGTTTAATAGATTCAGCTGAATGTGTGATCTTGAAACACTCCACATAATAACGTTACAAGCCCTGAAAAGGAATGCTGAGTCTCATATTTACAAAGTGTAGCATCTATTTTAGGTATGATCATAAGAATATACCTTTAGATATATCGGAACTATTTGCATTTAGTTAAGTATAACACTGGTCATTTTATAAACACTTACCTCGTGGAAGAAATGGTATAAAAAATAATAGACGTACACGTGGCTTCTGTTGATAAATGATGAATATTTATTTTGTGTGTTTGGAGTATAATTGATGTTACACATAATTTTTTGCACTGAAACGTTTTGATGAAATTTAGAGTAACAACAATTAGGAAAATGTATACTACTGGCAGCAGCGGAATGTCTTTCTCGATTAGTGATAAATGTGGGTAATTAGGTAATTATCGATGAAATTTAGTATGAATGTTTTTCTTGAATAATACGTATTTTATGATAAGCGGATGATCTCTTAAGAAAATAGACATGTAATGTTAAAGGGAGTCAAGATTAATCGAAATCTTCCGCCATAGATTATGATATATGTATTATAGGATGATTTACAAATATGTTTTGAGCAGTAAACAGTGACAAAATTAATAACACGAGATTCTAATCAAAGTAGGAATAACAGGAAACACGCCCCGTGTTGATAAAGAGAACCAGAAGTGACAATAGTGTACATATTTGATTTCATTAAACGATAATATACTACTTTTTCGCTATTATGCTTGGACATGTTGTTTGTAAGTAGGGCATGCATTTTGTTGTAAAATGAAGCTATACAGCTCGCCGTCACCAACTTTCTTCTATTCCGTACATCATCGTCAATAGACGACAGTCAACCCTGCTTCCATGAAGTAAGTGTATTTAACAATATATCATGTTCCTGATAGAAAAAATCATTCCCGTCTCTGACCTTTGAAGTGTCAATCACTCTCTCAAGGAAAACATTATGTTCTGCAAGTAGCATTGCGCAACCTAACATAAGGTATTTCGATCTGTCGTCAGCCATTTTCCACATTATTTACATATTATAGGTTTAACAACAGGCATGTCATATAGTTCCACTATTTGAAATAGGCCATAACATCGATATAAATTTATGTCCAAGAAACCACATGCTACTTGGTTTCAAATCTAAATGAATGTTTTTGAAGTGGATTAAGTCGTCCCTTAATTCCATATGTGCTCTCCAGGTAGTTTCTTCACGATTCTTGGTAACATCAGCAACGTGCGATTCCAAACCATTTTGCCTTCTGGTTGTAATTTTACTGCGTAGGCTAAAAAATGCTTCCCATACCGTATATCTTAGTTATTCGGACAATGTCTGCTACAAAACCCGCCTGATTTAATGAATTTGTAAAATACTAACACAAACGGATAGTGAATATCTTTTTCCAGATATAAGACCACTCTCCCACACATAGTTTGTTGAAAAAGGATAATTTCGCCTTAGCTGCTTATGCTTCCATTGACCAAAGTCCTAAAGTACTGCACGTTGCCTCTGTAGGCGAGTATTTATCTAAAACTTGTATACCTCTAACATTAATCAAGTGTTTCCATCATAGAATGTGGGATGCCTGACCACAATTCGCATCCGTATAGAACCGATGGTAGAACAAATTCTTTTTCAGATTTTAAAACTTGTGTAGGGATTCATTCCACCGTCTCTGATACTAATAAAATAAAAGGAGTTTAACAAATGTTTGCCTTTATGCATGATTCTTCAATTGCGTGGTTTGGTTTTAAGGTGTATGCTAGAGGTATGTCGGTGTATTAGAGGTATGCTGGTATACTTCTTACTTCGACTAATGGAATTGGAGATTTGTCAAACAGAAAAGCAGAGAAATAGTCGTTATTTTGTTAGTGAACAAAACCGTGCAACTTTTATCTGCGTTATATATATTGTTACGTATAGGCTCGTACAAAAATAACAAGAGAATAGAGTGAAGACAACAAGCTTTGTATATTTTAACAAAATAATTTATTTCCCTAGAAAACAATGTAAAAATTGGAAATAGGACTTACGGTTTGTGAATATAATACAAAATTTAATCCTAAGAATGAAAAATACAAGTCCTATCACTAAATAGTTCTATTAGAATCTAGGTTCGAATCTCGACGACGTTCCAATATGGAAGGCGATGACGTCAGATGTGGTCCTTATACAAATAGAAACAATTCCTCAATTGAATCACAGTTTATGTTTCCGAATAATTCCAGAATAAATTTCCACTGACTTTCCTTCTCCCAGAATTTATAAAACAGTACACTCGTTTGGTTTTCTAGAGAATAAATTATTAAATTCCAAAAACAAATGAGCTTCAAAAAACAATCTGGTTTCAACATTAAAAAAGAACCTATCCAGCCTTCAAGGTTTCCAGAATACAACTGACTGACGAGTGCTCAGAAAGGGTTATTATATCCGACAAATTATCATCCCGTTCTCGCGAGATAGATTACGTGGTCTCTTAACACTCGAACAACGCAATAAGAAAAATATCATTTGTCACGTAGGAAGAACCCCTATATACTCTAACTCAGAAATAAATTTAAAGATAAAACATTGTTTATTCAGACTAGACGAAATGACCTTGGCAATAGTCAATCGTTTTCGCGTAGCGCTTACACTACCGCGGACCAGGGTGAACTAAAAATATTGTTCATGTAACACGTTTTAAGTCTTAGATAAACAAAATTACTGAAAAAGAATTTTGATTCCAGTGAAAATAATCATTACAATAAAACAAAAATAAAATAAAAAAGAATTTTAAAACTAACACACAAGCAATTTAATTACATATCCGTAACAATATATGTCTCCACCTTCTCGCATAGTAAGAATTGTATCAACCAAATGTTGCATCCAGAGATGGATTTAGCTATTACAGTGGTGTAGTCTGTTAATAAGATAAGGCAGGTGGAGATCGGCAATTTTTGACCACGCAGTGTTTGATACAACTCGAAGATCAAATCATCTGTCATTACGAGAAAGAACCACGCAGACAAGGTGCGTCCCTGACCTACAACATGCTTAATAACGAAACGTTAATGCCCCAATGCTGCCGTTTATCATAAATTTCACCATTCTTCCAATCTAAACTAATGTTTGGAAGGAAGGAAATGATTTTGTTAAAACTGCTATCTGACATAAACCATTATTTGAAATAATCAAGATGCTAGGTTTAAACGACGTTCAAATATTCAGTTTAGAATTAAGAGGTGCCACCCATTAATTCAGTTAACAAAGTCGCTCGTAATTCCAATCTTTTTTTCCGGAGTGCTCCAAAAGTAGTGATGTGATACATTGGACAAATTCCATTAGTGACAAATCTAATGACAACAACATTCGCACTTGGCGCAAACACAGAATCCAGAGCGAATAAAGATAGACATGCCAGCTATTTTTAATCTAGTCTGAGAAGAAAAAGCGTGCATTAGATAAATATAAAACTCGGATGAATAATGGCGATCAGCTGGAGCAGCAGAAGGGGAGGGGGACCAAAAAAAGTGGAGACGACTTATTGGGGGGACCCCTTCATCAATGCTCCATTTTAGAATTTGAGGATAAAAGAATGCTATTTTAGCCAAGAAGTGTTGACTCATTAACTACCCAAAGGCCAATCCGAGGCTTGTATGTAAGCATGGTTACTATTCATGAGGGGTGGGTGAGGAACAAACAAATACGCGTTAACCTTGAAAGGGGGGGGGGCATGCAAGGCCCCATTGTAAGAGTGTTAATTTTACCTGCGGTAATCCTGATTTATTAATTTGAGGCTTTTATGAAATCTTGGAAGAAAAATACAAAAGGAGGTTGCCCAAGTGATTGATGTTGAATCTACTGAAATCTTTTATTTTGGCTGACTTAGTGATCTGTAATTAAATCGTTGTTGCAATTATAATCATGAGTGATTCTGCGCTAACTATGGAATATCGTACAGCTAAATTAGTTCGACAACGACTAGATGCAATCAAGAAATATCTTTCAGTCCGTGATTCTGTAAAACACCAGCTGCAACAAAACCAGGAAGCTCATGTGGAATTTACAGAGAGTACAGGACAGTTATTTAAACCAATTGTCCAACCAACCCAAAAAATTGTTACAGCAACTGAGGCAACATAGCGTGAAAAGTCGTGCTGACTGGCGTAAATATTTATATCACATTTATTCCGGTGATCATCAGGTCAGAGATGATAATGAAAGTTTAAACTTTTCAACCGGGCAGTAGATGAGCATACTAAGCAAGAAGAAGAAATGGAGCGTCAGATTGAAAAAGCAGAAATAAAGTAGAAAATCAGGGGCACAGACTAGATCTGAAAAAAGAAGGGGAAATAAGGGATTTCTTCGTCAAATGAGTCATAGCAGCGCGCCGGAACCACAACCAGATCCGAACGACTAACCACTTGAAGGATCAACCGGATGTGGCCTTGCCACTCGCGATCGACGTCGTAAAAATCAAACCTCGCCGGTGAATCAGGATAAACTTTGTCCAAATAACATCCTCGCTGATGTTTATCGACTGGAAGTTCTGAATGGTGGAAGACGAGCCGTCAATAATTCCCACGAAATCATCAGTGCACCAGCTCATATTTGTTTGACTGGGGTCAGACACGATCCTGTCGTCTTCGCCAGGAACGCCTTCCACAAACACGATGGAATCGCTTTGACTTTCTCGCAGGAGGATGTACGCCGATAGCCACTCTTTGTAACACCACACGATACGTTGAGTTGGACGGTCGATCAAATGATGTTTATGTTCGATCAAACGTTTGACAAATTCGGTTTTGCCTGAACCGCTGGGTCCGGCAATTAACATGTTAAAGGGATGGCGAAGATACAAGGCATCCCAACTGGCACGATCTAAGTTTTCGTCGATGACTTTGAAAGTGGAGGAAGAGGGAGCAGAGACAGCAGAGGTAGCCATAGTGCAGGAAATGTCACTTTTAAAACGAAGACTGGCAAGACAAGAGTTTTTATATTTTCTTCAGGACACGTTTATTTGAAAACATTTTTTTTTTAAAAATTGAACACGAAAGACAAAACTACATAAAAGCCAAGTACATCGATAAAATGCACATCAAAACGATCAAAGTGGAAAATAAACAAGTCGCTGTACAACATTTTTGGTGACGAAAGTGTGGTGTCCTAGGGACAGTTTGTAAGATTCTTAGAGGCTCTACACTTGGCAGTCACACAGGGGTCCTCCTGGAATGGCCTTTAGAGGATGTCCATGTCAATAATGGTCCTGTCCGGAAAGGAGTGGTTTTCCTCGGTGTAGGGTACTTCTTGACAATGTGGCTAATACAGGTTTAAAAGTAACTTTTTCTTCGCTGAACGTTTGAATTTATGATCACAAATCTTGGACATAGTTGGCTGCTTCTTTTGTCCAAGCCTCGAAACAAAAACTTTTCCAGTCACGTACATCTGGCCAGTGAGGGTGTAAGTCACAAGCTACACACACATCTTCGTAATCATCTTTAGTAACTAAAAGTTGACGAATCCTTTTTTCCCGTAGAGGTCGAGAAGTATCGAGATGAAAGCGCAAGGTTTTAACAGAATGAGTCTCTCGTGTACATTTAAAGGTACAATCCTCATGTTTTTTGTGGTACTTCATAGTACAGATCGTAAAGAGCCCACAAGGAATAGACTGGTAAACGAAATCCCAGAAAGGACGCCACTAAGACACACACCACACGTCGACCCAAATTCATTGGATACATTTCTCGTACAAAGTGTTGGTAATCCTCCACAGTCTGAATACTGTCAATGATTTCCTTCCACGGCAATTGTCGTATCACTAATGATAAAGGTCGTGCCATGGTAGGAACTTTGTATACCTCTTTTTGTCGGAGGTGATAAATGTACGTTTTGAACAGAAGCGGCTTTATTTCAGTACCGTACCAAAATTGTTCAGTTACTAACTCACACACCAAACGTCGCACAGACATTTCCTCTTGAACCAAGATTAGTTCGTGTAAAAGAATTTGGTAATCCTCTAAGTCTTCCTCTGGAATACGTTGTAGTATGGCTAGCTTGTAAGAAGTAGGATGAGTAGCAACCGAAGTGTTCTGGTCCTCGGTCAGTTGAACAATGTCTGACCACCGGAACGCTTTAAAATGAATCAAGCCTCTTATAGCATTCAGGTACCAGTGGTTCCAACATTGGTGACGTAACAGATGCAATTCCTCTTTGCGTTTGACTTGTATTTTCACAAACTCTCAGTAAATGCGTTCTCTCAACTCGACAGGCGAATCACAAATGTTCTCTTGCAAAGTCTCCATCAAGAGATTACTGAGGTCGTCCCGCTAAAGGTAGGTAGTGACAGTGCGGAGACCATTGAGCATATTCCAGGTAAGTGGAATCTTTCTTCTCCCACTCGTGAAGTGACACATCGCAACTGAAGCACTTGACTTTATCACCTTCGTGCAAGTAGATAAATCCAGCTCTGGGGTAGGTCCTCCCAGATATTTAGGCCATTTTCCTTGGAAGGTTTGAAATCGACTTTCAAAGTCGCAGTATTCAGAAAAACGCACAGGGAACAAATATTCTTTCACAGGCTCATTTTGATGAGGTACGGTGAAACCCGCAGTAGTCTGCTCAGGCATGGATGACATCCGTAGGGTGGTAGCCGGATGGTTTCACGTGGAGGATGACAATGACCATGAAAACCAGTAAGAGTCTACGATAACGAGTGACATCGCTTTCGCCTCCTTCAGGTTTCTCACGCACAGTATCACTTTCCAAGGGAGGTATTGTAGTAGTATTAGTCATAGCAAAGTTCCCACGATGTGGTACTGAATCGCTGAGGTCACAGCGTACGGCATCCCTGCAATCGCAAGGCACAGCATCGCACTCCACTTGAGAATCATCGAACTTGAATGGTGTCTTTTTGTTAGGATTCATCTATCTCGCTTGGCAATGGTAGTCACAATGAACTATCGGGCTTGGACGTTTTCCCTTTTTATATGCTGACCAATATCGACGTGTCCGCACGGTAACTTTAAGTGGTTGGGAAGCCGCACTCGATTCTGGTGCACGATTTGATACACTTTTTTCCAAAGGCCGACTGACGATTTGGTGTGTGGCTAAACGTACAATCTTGTGAGGTTGGTAGGTGATCACTTTAAAATCATAATCCTCTCCAGATTGCAAGGCTTCTTTCAATACCCCAAAGTTCACCACTTGACTTGTGCGATAAATTAGAGTCAATCCTTTCACTTTACACTTGGTGTGCACTTCTCCTGGGGGTCCCCGTATTCGTAGCCGTAATTTTAAGGACCGCCACTAGCAAAACTTAGTATTTTGTCGTTGGGGTGCTCGTCCGACCAGGCTCTTAACGGTCTCCTTCGATGTCAGGGTGTCGGTGACCCAAGCGATCGATGTAGATGTAACTGTCCGTGTCAAAATACAGCACACGATCTCCTAATAATTCTAAAGCTTCGTACAATTTTAAGCGAGCATGGGCTGTCATATAAGCCGCAATGATGACATTTCCAAATTCGTCGGCTTGTACAAAGTCCAGTTCTTCTTCGTAATTGACCAGGATCAAGTCATCACGAAGGACGTCCACGTGTTTCATGTATTTGGTTTTGTCGTGAAATCATCTGGAAGTAGCGGGAAGGATCGGACAAATACTCCGTCTTGGGTAAACACGGTCGTTGTGCCATTCTGCCCCACTAGCAATTTAACATCACTTTGGCAACGATCGCCTTCCTTAGTTTTTCTCGATGTGGTCTAAAGCGATGACTTCCTGCTCCAAGTATTTTTCTTTGAATTTCTTTTGGTCTTCGGGAGTGTGGCACCAGGAAGGATAGCCACTGGCTTCTTGTTTCAGTTTCAAAAAGGCATCCACGTAGTCTGCGAAAATGCCTTTCTGCGTCTCGTCACCCTTGTGGTACTGTTCTCTGTTGGGAAAGTGGTAAATTTCGTACACTTCTAACATTTGGCATCCCAGGTCCAGATATTTAAACAATTCTACGCTGACCCACGTTCGTGTCAAGGCGCGTTCTTCCTGGGTGTGCTGACAAGGTTGGTCTTTGTTGCATGTTTCAGCACAAGTACTGCACAAGGGAAACATCAGTTTTCCTTGGCAATGGTGAGGAAAAACGGGATGGTACAAGTTCGTGGGAGGCAAGATTTTACATTCAATCAATCCTTCGTATAGTCGAATGTTGTCCACGTCGATGTGTTCCGTCAGCAATTGTGGGTGTCCTGCGGGAAAGAGACATTATTTGCACACGTAAGAATACAGCGAACACACATCCAAGTATTTGATTTCTTCTCCTTTCTCCTCGTCGACGTGGTACAGCAAACAGGTGGCATTCGTCCGTCCTCCGTACAACCTGTCCGTGGGTTCAGAGGGTCCACCAGGTTGTAACTTTCCACGATGCGTTTAAACTTGGGATTGGTTTTCAAACGGTGATCGTACTCGTGTTCCCACATTTCCACCACTTTGTATCCTTGCTGTTCTAACTTTAAGCGCCGCTGTCGTGGCCTCGTCCATGTCTTCCATGGTACGTTGTAAAAACTGATTTTAGGTGTACCGTTGAGGGTAGCAGATCGGACATCCGTGAAATAAGCAACCGTTAAACTCGTACACGATCTTAGGATTTTCTAAGTCACAGCCATCCACCGAATACGTTCCAATGGTCTGACATGATGGATCCATTTGTGTTTCTTGTCGCACAAGTAATGTAGCCAGCGTAGGGTTTTCAACGAGTATTGACGTTTGATAAAATGGGTCGTTTGAGGGAGGATGACAGCCAGGGTCTTCTCGGGCATAAATCGTTTACGGTACTCTAAGGAACACGCTTTGGCAATGTTGCAGGCTTTTTTCAAAGGATCGATTCCTCTGTGCTCCATGAACAATTCTCGAAATTTTCCACAGCATCGCAGTAAAACGTCCACGTCGGAACGACAATACTTTAACATTTCTTCCTGAAAGTCGAAGGGGTCCGAAGCGTAAGTGTCGTACCAAGCGTTGAAAGTTTCTGGTTGTTCTGTGCGCATGTTGTCAGGGATGTAGTAGTGAGCATCAGGCAAATTGGGCAGAACGGCGTGTTGTTTGGCGTCTGTATTGAAAAAGTGAGGAAATAGCCTTTGACCATTTCTGTCGTTCCAAATGTTTTAGGCATTCGACTCAAAGGAATGGCCAAGTAATTCATCGAATCTTTAAATTGTGTGTGTGTGTGTGTGTGTGTGTGTGTGTGTGTGTTATATGGATTTTTAACGTAGCTTTAACAATTTTCAGTCATATCGCTACGATGTCTGCAGTGTGACAGTTTATAGTGATGTCTAGCACTATGGCATCATGCCGCAGACATGTGGCATGATGTCCCACCCAGTCACATTATCCTGACACCAGGCCGACCAGTCCTAACACTAACCTCTTAATGCTGAGCGCTAAGCGAGGCAGCTGTTAGTACCATTTTTGTAAGTCTTTGGTATAACTCGGCCGGAGATCGAACCCACGCACTCACGCATCCGAGGCGGACGCTCTAACCACTAGGCCACCAGAGCGGTCTAAACTTCACCATGTAAGTGTAAGCCGTGGTTCTAAATTTCCTAGAGGAGCGTTTATCCGTCTGTCGAATGTGGTAGTACTTTTCAAGGGTTAATGGTGGTAGACTTTGGTTTGGTGTAGACTCTTTCGGTCTGGAATCTGGTTCTCTCATGTCATCTTCGAAATCGCTGGCATGAATTTGAGCCAAGACTTCAGCTACTGTGCGAGGCGATAGGTCACGTTTCTGCCTCTTACTTTCTTCTCCTTTCTTCACGAAATGATGCGATCGTTTCATCTTGATTGCAAAATGTCAAATTACTACATTTTAAACGCCGTGGTCCCCTATATATCAATGTAAGGCCAGTCTCTTTTCGAGAGAGATGGGTGGCCATGAAAAGGACCGTTGGCTGTTTTGTTTTGTTTTTTAAAAAAAAGCAAACTGAGGAACGGGAAGTAATGAGCTTTAAAAGGCCTACTTCTGGACCTGCTACTGTCGATGATTTGGTTGAAATCACTAGTGTTTGGTATCTCAGGCGCAGTGGGTGTGTTGACGGGGTTGGACTGTTTTATCTCGGGAAGGTCTTTTTCCCTTGGGTCGTATTAAAAAGGTCTCATACATTTTTTTTTTCAGACTCCTTAACTCTGCCAAAATGTCTAAGAGTACCGTCACCGTTTGACTTACACTGTCCTCCTTCTCTCGAAGACCTTGTTTCTTCTCTGCTTCTTCGTCTTCCTGTCGTTTTCCTCTTGCCTCTTCTTCTTCTCGCTGTTGCTGTTGAATGAGAAGGGTTTGTTCTGCTTCTTTCTACTGTTGCAAAATTTTTTAAAATTCTTCTTTCTGTCTCTGTTTAAAATCCTCGACGTACGGTAAGGAACGAGAAGGCGGCGAAGGTACTGGTACCGGAACAAATTCTTGTGAAGAAGAGAGAAAATCCACTAAATCCCAATTAAAATCGTTCTCTTCTGGAAGTAGGACTTTGTTGCTTTGGTAGCCGCTGCTATGCCATCACTCTTCGTCTCCACGGCCGGTGCACGATAATTCATTGTCTTCTTAGTTTCCGTCATGTTCTAACTCTGTCGCATTGATTCACTGCGCACAGACGCTAGCGCAATTATATAGGGAATGTGACGTCACAGATAGCTCTCTTCGGATTGGAAGACAGACTCCGCACTGTGACTGAATTTTGTAACGCGTGTTAGGATTGGTGAAAGAACTCAATCCGTTTCGATCCGCTCTTTCACTATAAATAACCGCTGTTCACCTCATTCCATTCACCTGTTCTCATCAGAAGATGTGGACTAACGTAAAATCTACCTTCCTATCGTCGATGCTGTTCAACCCGGACTATCCCATGTATGTCACATTGTCATGGGCTATCACCAAGATGACTGAAACAGCCCTTTGGAAACGAAGGATCAATGTGGAGAACCAAGGCTGTCTGAAGAGTCTTAATGTACGGTCCAGAGGTCAGATGAAGTTTGAGGAAGAGAAGAAGATTCGTGCGATGCCCTCTGTGTTAACTGAATGGTGTTGACAAGAAAACCAAAGGCACTTTTCAGGGACATTCCATTGCCTCGAAAAGATATATATTCTCTCTTGCCTAAAATATATTTTAGTCGTTTTTTTGTGTGATAGATTTATGTTCATAGATTTTGTTCATATGTCTATGTCTCTGTCTATTTTTCTAACCTGTCTCCAACCACGTCTCAATGTCTATGTCTCTATTGTCCCTAGAGTAGTGCGTATTCAGGTCAGCCCCTTGCCACACTGTTCCGCCCGATTGATGTCAGCCACTTGCAACATTCTTGCCAGTGTCCAGTACCGTGACGTCACCCCTGTTCAATTACCTTGTCGCTACACAGACCGAATACATTGCCGCTATACATTCCCTACGTTAAATTCCCCATGTTAAATTCCCATTGTCGCCAGAGTGCAAACAACAAAAATTTAACTGGGGGTATTTGTATGTGGGGGATTGGTTGGGGTGGGGTGCTCTCAATATTATAATTAAACTATTGTAGAAGTCCCACCCGGGCTCGATTTTGGTTGGAAGTTAAATTAGTGAAAGATGGATGTACTGCTCCGAGCCCCCAGTCAGCAATTTCGACAGTTAAACGGTTAAATATACAAAAAGGGCAAAATTCAATGAACAATAATTTAATAACAATTCAATAGTCAAATGATTCAAATTTCCCAAGTACACTCCTTCCGCTCGACCCTTTAATAGCCTATTGCATCACTTGATTGCTAGTGTGAAATAGATTTCCAACTGTCCTTGTATTCTACTCATCTGTAGTATTCTTCTATCCTATTTCTCCCAATTCCTTCTCCTCTTCCTCCCCGACTTCGTCCAAATTCCTTTTCCTCCTCCTCGGCTTCTCTATCCACCTTCTCTCCACCGACTAGACTTTTGTCGACTCTGACTGTTCAGCTAGTATCACTTCCGTCTCCCTCTTGGAGACTCGGGACTCAACTGAACCGGAAGTTATGTCCCCTAAAAAGCTTCCTGTGAAAACACAAGGACGGTACAGTATTTTTCCTTAGCCCTGTCATCTCACACTACACACAGCCTATCATCATATAACGGCTATTAAATTTCTTCGGTTACACATTCGTTCACATCGAAATACTCATATGTTCTTGTATGGTAAAACGACGTCATAATACAACACGGTATCAATTACTTCTTATACATACATCAATAAATTCCGTCACATCAATACATATTCCTAATCTCATTATACTACACAATATCACAATAATCAGACGCATTTCGTTATTTTACACTCATACAAAGTACACAAATATTCAAATACCCATGCTCTGATATATGCATACATCTATAGTAACTGAACTTACATAATTCAACCATTTTTCCAAACTCACAATTCAAGCACGCGTAAATTCTAATATAACGCATTAATAAATGCACTGGTTTATTACAAAGTAACCTAATAGCTAATTACAAAATTAATTCTGACCACAAGCTAACAATCTACATAATTCTGTACGTAACACTCAAGCCCATTTCTCAAATACGCATGTAAATGAAACGCTACAAAGGTAATTCTACATACTAAACGATCCCAGTAATTAAGTATACATACTACAAATACTTACAATTATGATGCTATAATATTCTGCAAAATCTAGCAAATAACTTTCTGACCTTTTCGAAGCTTTGTCTTTCCTCAGAGTCTACCTCTCCAAGTTTTACCGCCAAATTACGAGTGGCTTCCTGGGAGTAACCATATTGCTCAGCAAGCTTCCTAGGCGAGACTAACTTTTTGCTTATGAGTTATGAAAGTTATAATTCGGATTTAAATTGTAATCACACCCTCCAACTCAATTCCGATTGGATATCGCTGTGGACCGATCCAATCAAACTTAGATGACAATGTCCCTCTCGCTGTCTGTCAACGTGGGGACAGATGAGAACACGCCTCGTTCACCCCGCGGGCTTTCTTTTGATCTATGAACAAACCTTTAACACGTAGGTGTGATACGGCAAGCCTTTGTCCAGTTGGCACGATCTATCGCCTGTGCCGATTCAAGAATCCGGATCCTGGCTGGTCACGGTAACCTTGCGTAAGAGATTAACACTAGCCCGCGGCAATGTTTAGACATCAAACACATAGCTTCGGTAATATTCTAGTTTATACATGAGTTTATGGCTGGGGATTAGCAAACGTGACACTAACATAGAAGTCCCCTTGTCGCTCGGGTGCCCCCACTCACTACTTACATATTCACGGATATAAACAGCTTTATGGCTTCCCGATTTGTTTTGATTTTACCTGGAAATGTTATAATTTGCGTGCACTTTAAAAATCAGAATAATTAAAATATAAAATAATACATTAATTTTTATATTATACTTCAAAAAGGGATTTTTTTTTCAAGGATAGTTGTAAAAATAATAATTACAAAAATTGTAAAATTATGTACTTTTTTACTAACAAGTCATAGAGGAGCAACGTTTGTTTTAAATGATTTTTTTTTTCATAGTCTTATTCCTCTACGATATCAATAACTGCCGCAACATTTGGTCTGTTGAGGAGCTGTCCGAAACTGTAGGCTAATAAACGAATGACAGTGTTGCACGAGAACTTTGTCTTAACTGACCTCGACGTACCCCAGTTGGTTATGCTCCATAAGCTTTTTTTTTTTCAGAATGAAGGTAAAGCAGTGCAGCATAATTAATGATAAATATTTAATAATCAGTACATGGAACATGCAATTTTTCGGATAACGTTCTTCAGATTATTACAGTGATTGGGTTTGCAGATGTGTACGTTAAGTTCCCACCGTCAGCTTCAAGGTTCAAGTTAGATAAACACCCAAGCACTTGCTTTGTGCGCCTTCACAGCGTACAACGTGCACGTGCTCTTCTTGTGTGTCTCAGTCTCAGGCATTAACCTTTATATGTTTGTCAATGATTGAAAATGCCTGGTGTCCAAATGGATATTTACGGACAAGTATCGTCTCTCATAAATCTTGTCAGGGGGACAAAGCATTACACCTGACCTTTAATAATTGAATTCGGTGACAATATAAGAATGTGTCATCTAATTGTGTTTTAACTTGACCACAAACTAACTTATCTTTATTATCTTCATCCGAAAAGAAATGCCTACATGTTTTTTTTTTCTTCAGGTTTTTCGACAAAGAGGTGGGAAATGTTCTTTATGGAGAGCAACTTGCTAAGTAATTATAACATTTTCTAATTTTCTTTCTTACAGATGTTTTAGTTAAATTCTTGTTTCTATCGGGTTTATACACATTAGGAATTTACATACATATGAGTACAGGATGAGTTAACCACAGAGAGGATCTAAAATTCGAAATAGAAATAAGATATGCTGTATGCTCACAATACGAATCATCAACTGATAAAAAATATCAAACTGCCAAAATGCTGCTATTAGCTATTTGTATTGTTTGTTAACCTTTTTATTTGTACAATGTATTTGCTTGTGAAAATATCCTATTGCATCTTTTGTTTCCTAGAATACGAAAAGCATATATACACGGGGGGGGGGGGGTATTAAAAAAAACGATCTGAATACATGTATATATTTAAACAAATGTTAACATATGTGTATAGTTTAGTGATTCAGTAATCAGTTGGTTACACGGTGAGTGCGTCAGTGAATGTGTGAATGAGCGAGTTATTACAGAATGATTTACTTTTGTTGGTTTTCACGGCACATTTAACACTATATAATGCCATATAAATGGGATCTGAGTGCCCTTCCAAGGACACACGAAGGCAACCGACGCAGGCTGGCTTGGGTGGGTATCAAACTCGCGACCCTTAGATTACGTGTCCGACGCTCTTCACAGTTGAAGTAGACTATGGATAAAGTCCGAGATTGGTGATATAACAAGGTATGCATATCAGCATGCGGACATATGCGAAACATGCAATGGAAAATAAAATTACACCCAAATACAACTATCAAAGGTTTAATTTTATTTTCATTTTGTTATTAGTGTATGTGTACAATGATGATCTTTTATCGCAAAGATCGATTTATTAATGGATAGATATATATATAGACAGACAGACGGACAGATAGGTCATATGGGCAGAAAGTGTACATAGGAGCAAAATGGAATAAACGACAGAGAGACAAACCATAATGAATGTCACATTATCTTTACAACTTTTCTTTTCTGTAGAGTCATTCTCAGCAAAAATCCAGACTTCAAAGTTGGATGCCTAGTTCAGGCACGCTTAGGATGGAGAAGTGTTACAAAGGTCACTGACCCCTCGAAGATCACGCTGATACCCCAGTTAGGGGATCTTTCACCCTCACTGGTGCTTGGAACACTGGGAATGCCTGGGTAGGTACTTCCTCATGGTTTGAGCTCTCAGCAACATGTTCAGATATTTATGATTTGAATATGTTTTTGTAAAACTCTAGTATATTCACAAAAGAAAACATGATGCATGCTATAAAGCAAAACATTTTGCAAAGATACAACGTGTAGTGAAAAAACAATGTAAATACAAGTCCTCGATTGTCTGTCTATAGGAAAATCAAGAACAGTTTTGAATTTGAGAGATACCCATCATTATGCAGCTTTCAACACTTATCCAGTTTAGAATGATTGCTCATCTCTGAAAACTGCAACTGGTCATTACCTTAAAACTGTTATTCAAAGGAACGCTAGATACTGTCCCTTCTTTGTAAACAAATTAGAGGAGGAAAAACATTTTTCTGTTATTTTTATATGTGTAGAGACAAAGAGAAAAATCTTATTCATAATTTACATTAAGTTAGCCATGATATTTACATGGACATATACATTGTTTTCCTTTTAGTAAGTATGTTGGCATGTGATATGACACCTTTAACTATTAATTATGTATATGAAATATCCCAAACTAAGGCACAGGTTTCCAGGAGTGAAGTAAGACTGTGTTGACAATTCATAAGTAAACTTGATAGCAACACTAAAGGAGATTTTATTCTATTGAAATACATTTGTTAAGCTATGTTTAAAAGGTTTTAATAGTCGAAGTTCAGTTAAGCATTTTTGAGTGTGTAAGGTAATGGATGGGTGGATGGCTTATGGCCATTCCGTACCCAAGTCGTTTAGTACCCAGTAAAAATTGATCGTTTCGTACCCAAGGTGATAGTCGTTTCACACCCAAGGTGATGGTCCATTCGTACCCATTGTAGTACATGGTCAAATATACCGTATTTTCACATTTACTGCTCCGTCTCTAATTACTAACCCATCTTTTGTCTAATAAACTGTTCCTACCATAAAAATTATACCAGTAAAGCATATCCGGCCAAAAATTGTCCAAGCACTAATAATCAATTATATTGTTTTCACTGAATAATAGCATCTATGTATAAAACAGTAAAAAAAATTCAAATTGCCAGTAAAATGAAAAAGAAAGCGTTCGCCAGGTTTAAATAATTGAATAAGTCCTTTCTTTTTGCAGTCTTTCAAATCAACAAACATTGCCAGTTTTTAAAATTTTATTCAGTAATGACTAACATAGTTGAAACAATTACAAATGTTTATCCACTCAAAGCAATTAGATATTCGGCGATCTTTTAATAATGGGCTGAAAGCAGATAAAATAGTGTTGCTTGGTTAAATCTGTCTTCTCCAAGGACCAATACTGGTGTTAATTTCAACTTTTGTCGGCTGCTTTTAAAGGTACAGTAGAACGCAGTATACTATCCAGACAGCCAAGATATTTTTCTGTAGGCTGCCGGCCGTATTAGCATAGTTGTGCAAACAATTTGGACAATTTCATCTATCACAAGAAGCTAACAAGTTAGTGACATAATTGAAATTCTCAATATTTTTAACTAAGCTTAAGTTTCATGTCGAGTGAAAATTTATTTTCATTGTTTGGGATAATCTGTTTTTGCTATCTTCCTAAATATAATGCAAACACATACTCGCACAGAGAGAGAGAGAGAGAGAGAGAGAGAGAGAGAGAGAGAGAGAGAGAGAGAGAATTTAACTTGGTACTTATTTAGTTTAAAGCTATATATTTAATGTTTTAAATAACTGAAGAAACTTATACATGCTCGGATTCTGCCGGTAATAGAACGTTTATAATGCAGCATCCCAGCTAATATGGCATACACCTTTTCCCCCAGAACAGAATAGTAAAATTACAATCCATTGAGTGCTTGAAGCAGATAGTAAGACGAAAGGCAAACACAAAGATGGTTTCTTGATGAAGAAAGGCTAATAACACTATTCCATATCATACATTCTAGCGTTTTATTAAATACAGGAAGAAAATGTATAATGGCGTAGCAAAAGATGCCACACATTTAGAGAAAGAATAATCAGACTTACTATATGCATTTTTATTTCCGGATTAAAAGAATATAAAACCAGTAATCAGTATAGTGTTACCAAATTATTGATGGTATAATGTAGGCGATCAATTTGCCTTGTCAGTCAGTTGTCGGGTCTTATATGCTGCTGCAACGTTTCAGTAATTTTGAGGAGATGACGCCGTTCTGGTACTCTTCCCTCAACCACATTCTCGCCTACATTTGTTTATATGCTTGTCTCTGGTATCTTCTCATTTTTTCGGATACCAATTGAATCTGTGTAACAACTGCAGTGGCTTCTTCATATAAGAGACCAGCTGGCACATATAAAGGAATGTTGGTTTTGCGAGCTTTTGCTTTGATCTTACGATACCAACCCTATACAGTCCATGATTCAACTGGGAATGTTGTCTTTGTAATCCCGGTTGACTCCATATAGTCAACTCAACTGTATAACAGGGGGAATCGTCGCGGACTCTTCCTTAAGACGGGTGAAGGCAAGGGCTATACGTTCTGCAGAAAAAAATATCAGTACCAATACCTAGAAAAGAGGCACATAATGAAAGCAGCTTTTAATAAGATAGAACACATTTAAGTTTTGTAAAAGTGAGGCAGCCTAAAAAATATAGGAGACAATACAATGCAAAGTTACTAAATCTTTGACAAACACATCATTTAAAAAACAAATTGACAAATTCGTTAGAGTACCGACATTAATTATTATCTTCCTGCAAAACTGATGAACACACGTTTTATACTTGAGGCTTACTATATTTACATATTTATATTTATTTATCTTTTCAGGTAAACACAAATTTGTAAACCTATTTGGTGTATTTGTTGTATACTATTGATGGTTTCTTGATGAAAAAGACTAACAACACTATTCAATTTGGTGTATTTGGTGTATACTTCAGTATGTGTTTCTCGGCAAATTATCCAAAGATAATCACTCTCACCAAGGCAATACCTGAAATGAAATATGTAACAGATTGAAATATATAACATATATATCTTTGGGTACGAAACGCCAGCACGTGTTCTCGGCGAATTATCCCAAGATAATCACTGTCACCAAGGCAATACCTGAATCATGTAGGAAATATCATTTTATGTGATGTTGGTGGTTATATTTGTACTTCGAAGTGTGCAACAAATGACTATAGCTTTGGGTACTAAACGACCATAGCATTGGGAACGAAAAGACCATAGCATTGGGTACGAAACGACCATTGCTTTGGGTACGAAACAACTCATTTGGGTACGAAACGACTTGGGTACGGAATGACCTGCTTTGGGGTGACAGGCAAGAGTGAGAGACGGCATGCAAGTTCTTATTGTTAATATTTTATGTTACAAAATTAATAATACATTTTGTTGTCCTTATAATGTCCTTATGCAAGCCAGTAAATTATAACATTTGACATAATAGGCTAACGGATGTACACTTTATTACTAATTCTAATAAGGCAAACAACTGTTTCTATTATTGGTAATATATTTGTTAAAAGAGAAAGAATTCTATAAACAAATCAACGGTATTTGAAAATAAAAGGCTCAAGATTGTAAGATGTGTATGCATGGGGGTTTGGTCTACAGATAGTGATAACTAGTTTACAATTTAGTTCTACTGTAAGAGAGTGAGGATTTGGGATATTATTAAATGTAATTGATCCATGGGGTGTGCCCAAACTACAAATATAGTCCCTTAGTCATAACATGGTCATTTTGACTGAGTACCATTCATCATTACTAGAATCCAATAATTTCTCGCTGAAATGTAAACATGATTTAGTACTAACTACAGTCTGTATTAAAAATAAACATGACGGGTTGATTAGTGAATACTTTATACATATCTTAAAGCTGCTATCATCTGACACTTAAAGTTGCATACTTGATTCAGTTCTAAGACAGAATATACACATTTCTGGAATATGCAAATGCCATGAGTTTGTGTAATGTGGTACCTTGTAGACTACGTGGATGGAAATATACTTGCTATTATATTTTTTTACTTTGAGAAATGACTGTAGTATATACTTAGAGTTAAAGAAACTAAATTATATTAGTGATTTAATAATATACTTGTGCATATTTACATTTTATACCGAATAAATTATATTGCTTTTAGTTTCCCTTTTTATCTTACTGATCATATATAGAATTATGACTAACATGGCACATAGTTGTAGGGAATTAAAACCATGACTCACATGGCATTATAGTTGCAGGAATTACAATCATGACTCACATGGCACATAGTTGTAGGGAATTAGAAGTATGATTCACATGGCACATAGTTGTAGGGAATTAGAATTATGACCGTCTTGGTCGTCTAATATACATTAGCTTGATTTGCATTGGACTTAGTATAATGTAATATACTTTGACTTTCATTTGCATTGGACATGTCATGTAATATACATTGGCTTTGATTTGCATTGGACTTGGACGAGTAATATACTTTGGTTTTGATTTGAATTGAATTTGCAACGTACCCCAACGAGTGATATGCAGAGTCAGTTTGTTTTGCTCTATCTGACTAGAATAAAATAGTGTACAGCAAAAGCAAAAAGGCATTAATAATATATTTGATTGTGTTTCACTAGAAGTATAACTACGGACTACTACATAAGAAATTTGCATTAAAATAACAGTAATAGATGACCTGTCACTATTGTCTCGCTTACCTTTACTGGAATGGAATTACCCATGTCCATATTACAAAATTTCATTCTTCCATTAGATGAAACATTTCAGAAAGTCTGGAACAGAAAGAACATAGATCCAGTCTGACTCCCATGTCATAGGCCTATGCCTTTTATCTGACATCCTTTTTGAGTTCCATTTGCATTTCTGACATATTCAGATTTGTTCTCAGAAAAAAATACCCTTTATTGTGTTATAAGACGAATTTTAGCATTGACTCCGTCCGTTGTAAATTGAGTGCTTGTATAAGCAGTCTTGTGAGTGTTTATATATTTTTTGTGCAATGGTGCTTAAATCTTACCTGCCTTTGCCGTTTACAGAGATTTTCTTATTGGTATCCAAATCATATTGCACTGTATCATTCATATAATGATCTTTGATTTCTCCAGAAATTGTAGGGGGTAGCTATGATATTCTCTTTCATATCTAGAGTATTGGTGACATCCTATCTCTGTCTATAAAATATGATGCATTGAATAAATGTAATATGATGAATCTATAAGTCAGACCATCTTTGGAGGGCTCACACCATTCATAATCATAAATATTGTTTTGTCTGACAGAGATATCACGCCATTTGTTGTCTTCATCAATATCTCTGTTTATTGCTTTCTAATTCAGGAATTTTGCCAGTGCACGAATAAAATGTTTGCAGAGCGTGGGAAAGTGTGGGCACTGAAAGGTCCTGTGGGACACACGCTCCACCTGTCCTGCATACTCTTTTTGTGCATGCATGAATGAATGTCCATTTTGTTGTTTGTAGTCTAACAAGGTTTGGGACCTGCCAATGGTCAGCACACTTGTAGGTGGAGGAAGAGAGGCACTTTTTCCTCCACATATCCTTGATCTGATGGTGGACATGGGTTCCTTCTTTGAGTCAACAGGGGCTTAGAAGACTCAGTACTCCCAAAATGGTATGGGATGGTATGGGATCTGTCTCTTCCATAGAGAAGAGCATTATTCATTACCAGGATGGTATGGAATCTTTCTCTTCGGAAAAAATATTATAAGGTCATAAGATCCCTGATGGTCAATCCGATGCAGCCAGTGCTTATTATGGATCCAAGTTCCCTCCTCCTAAGGACGGAAAAACACGGACCCTCATCACCTGTTTGCGTGGAGTCAAAAAGAAAGGAGGGGGAGCTACTCTTTGTTCTCCAGACAATCGAGCAAGGACCAGCAGAGATGCTACACCTCCACAGGGAAATTGCCAGAAGAGTTCTGGTCCTCCTGGGAATTCTGCTACTAGGGTCCTGTGAGGAGAAAACCCATACCCCCAGCTATCACCCTCAGCAGACAGACATGGGGTTGGCAATTCAAGCATTATTTATTGTGGCGAGAGCATGATGAGGAAGTCCTGTAGGTCTTGGGCTCCTTTAGCGAATATGATGAGGTGGTTCCTCCTCCTTCCTTTGTGTCCCATATCCACTCCCACCTATCAGCTCAGGTTGCAGAGGTAGAAGAGATCTGGTCTTTTTATGTTGTGGCAATTGGTAAATGAAGCTTACCGCCTTCCACCATCCTAAGTCTTCAGGCTCAGAGGACAAGAAAATTATATCCACCTTAGAGAGACTCACGGAGGCAGCATCTTGCCCAGATATCCTTCAACTTCCTCAGTTGGCTATGGTTAGGCAGCTTGCTCAAGGTATACGAGTAGCGAGGAGTTCACTAGCGAAAAGAAATGGTTGCCTGTTCCCTCATTTACGCCAAGGCTGCTGGTCTCAACAGCCAGCTGCAGTGCTTACTACAGACAGTTGCTAAAATGTTGAGGCATGCATTGTTCATAGTCATGGCTCTATTGGCAGAGATACTACACGTCCACAAGGACATTGCTCTGGATACGTCAAAAGTCTTAGTGCTGCTGCTTAGGCATCAGAGACTCTCTTCGGAGGTCTCATTTCTTCTGAGGCCTCTCAGGACCCAGGGGACCAACAACACCAGTCCCTTGTATCCACTCCTGTCCTGTCAAAACCAGTCAAAAAGTGCCTGGTGGCCGAGTGATATAAGGCATTTGCCATCACAGATCACTCACATACCTTCAATCTGCCCACATTAATTCGACCAATGCATAGTTCGACTAATGGCTCTACCAATGTATGTTAGAAAGCTTGCCAGCTTCTTGGGATTTTCCTGGGTTGTTTCTCCGCCAAATATACTGCCCACCATGTATAGCCTATCATGTGTTTAAAAATGGTGTTAAACCCCACAAAACCAAACTCAAACCATCCTGAACACCCCTCGGGGGCCTTTAAAATTCATTAAGAGGATACAACCTCAACAGCCCAAGAAACAACTCCCATTCAAGCATCAGTTTTTCCCATCTTTAGCTAGGCAGCCGGAGTCCCAGTACACACCCCAAACCCCATTTTGGTTTGTACACCAACAAATCAGATTCTGGGGCACTCTCTTGGAGCCAGAATGAATAAATCTTTAGGGCTCATGGTTCCGGGAAGACGCTATCCTCTTAATTAACAATTCAGATTTCAGGGTGGTATTCTTAGCCATATAGGGTTGCTTCAACCAACTAAGGAGTCCTCCGACAACACATACTTCCATGGAGGTTTGGTATCTGCTTCATTGGGCAGCCTAGGATTGGACTTCCATCTGTGTTTGCCATATAATGGGGAAAAAGTTATACATTCTGTCCAGGAGAGACAACTGTCTTCACGGACTTCACGGAGTGGCCTGTGCACCAGCCCGCTTCCGACTGTGGTGAGGAGACCATCAGTGGACCTGTTTGCAACGAGACTGAACAATCTCACTTTTCTGTCTCCCCAGTACCAGATCAGAGGTCTTGGGCAGTGGATGCCTTCACTCTAAAGTGGGCCCTTCTGTTTGCTTATGCCTTCTCACACTTCAGAAATTATGGAAGTGCTCGCAAGGTCAGGCCATCCACTGCTCAGCTCATTCTGATGGCCCTTCTGTGGGCCCAACAATCATATTCCAACGATCTAGTTAACCAATTGGTAGACCAGCTCAGGACCTTACATCTGAGAATGGTGTATTGTCCAGGCTAAGAGATGGTCCATGTAAAAGATCTATGATGCAGTGTGGAGAATTTTCTATAATTGGTGCCATAGGAGTGTGCTAATAATAGATGTCCCTTTCTATCTAAATGCAGTGGCGGATTTTCTTCTCTTCCTGTTCGAAAAGAATGTTTGGTCTCTTAAAAGTAGCTGTGTATAACATGATCAAGTTCTTCACGCTCGTGAAGCCTTGATGGAATCTCTCATGTATTTTGTGGGTTTGGTAAACAAACAACAACGTATGAACCATTGTGTGAAGCCTCTTTTGAGAACCATTCTCTTAAAACTGTCTTCCTGTTTTCTTTAGAAGTGGAGGAGCGAGCTTCATGCCTTTTCTATCGAAAAGGTTGCTTATGGCTCAGTGGTAATTATGAATCCATTTCTCTCCTTTGACAACCGGGTTTTCTGGAGAATAAAACCCAATTTCCTTTGTTACTTCCACTCAATATCAACTCCTTCAATCTGAGTCATATCTGTCTTGAGTATGATCAAGATAGACTTCTGCTTAGTTGGGGATTATGTTTCTATTTGGCCTCCTCAAAAAGAAGAAGAAAGGGTAGAAAGCATTTTTTCCTGCATATTAAGGACTGATATTTCAGCTCCTACCATTTCCATGTGGATTGGTGCTTATCAGTCCCTCACTGAGAGGTGCCTTTTCTTCATGAGAAATAAAGCCCATGTTAGGGCTAGTGTTACTTCATGGGCCTATAATGTAAATCATTTGTTATTCAATTATGTTATATGAGCTGCATGTAAGTAGTCGCATACTACATTTTCACCTTCTATCTTCAATCTTTCATGCACAAGACGAAAGGCATTTTTCCTTAGGCCCTATAGTTATGCACAAATTATGGTGCAATCTGCTGACAACTTACATAAGGGTGAGTAAATTAATTCTATGCCAGTTTTTGAGGCCATCAGCCTTCCTTTGAACTTCCAGATTGAACAAGGCAATAGTGACAGGTCAGGTATTACTACTATTAAAATGTAGGTGGGGGGGATAAAACTAATTTTAATAATGTAATACACGCCTGTCACTATTGCAAGAGCCCCTCCTTCCATCCTGCTCTGATGTCCCACAAGTAGCCTGGGTACACATAAAGGAGGATGACTACTGTACATGAGCCTATGACATGAGAGTCAGGCTGGGTCTGTGTTCTTCCAGGTCTAGACATTCTGGAATGTTCAATCTTGCATTTTCTAAAATGGTTGAGGGTAATTCCATCTTGCAATAGGTATGCACGACAATAGTGACAGGTAGGTCTTTCATTATTGAAATTAGTTTTACTTTCCTCCCCTTCTCCCCCACCCAGCACACACAAATTTAAAACTTTGTTTAAAATAAAATTTTTAAATTTTATAGTTTGGTTCTTTGTGATGATCTTTGTATTGAACTATGCATCCATCACAACTGGTTGTCCATAGAAAATGAACAGCCAATAACAGGGATTACCAGCCTCTAAAGTTATGTTAACAGAGTTACCCAGAGCTGCAGCTGGATAGAAATAGATGAAGGTTTGGTAACTAATGAGTAACACTTGAAAACTTCTGGAAAAAATGTATACATAAATAATTCAAGGGAGAACTTAAATAATTATGTAGTTTCTTTGCAATTGTTTAGATATTTGAAGAAGAAAAAATTGAAGAAAAAAAATGAAAATTGGAGGGGTAGGGGAAGAGGGTCGGGATACAAGCAAATAGAATATACCTGTGATGAAAATAAAAATCTAAATGTGTGATTGCCATTACTAAACCACCTCAGTGTGAAAACATTCATAGAGTATGTATATTGACTGTCGTTACTAAACCATCACAGTGTTATTTTAATTGAAATGAGAAGGAACAGTGCATAGACCATTTCTACTGTAGGAGGTGATGCAAAGTTCAGTGTAGTTTAGTTATCATAGCTAGTTTTAGAAACAGACTATTTTCTGTATGTGAAATGTTGGAGCAGTAGCACTGTAGATGTTTGTTGCATGCACAATGGAAACAAACACTACAACCAATCAGAAAGGTGGTAGTCCTGAATGATTGGCAGATGTGTTTGCATTAACATTTTGAGAATGTCTTTCTTTCAATTTCAGTAGTGCTTTGGACACATGCATGCTTTGCACATCTGAACTCCATTGTTTGATAACTAGTTCTAACATGTACAAGAACAATTGTCTTCCATTCAAGATCAGTTGTTTCATCAGGGTTCTTTGGTCTCCTCTACGTCAAAGACTGCCCAATGTTAATACTACAGTGAATGAGCTTATATGCTAAGTAATCTTTTGACATGTACATTCAGTGTTATAAATAAATAAATAAATAAATAAATAAATAAACATAATTTATTATTACAGAATGACAGCATATTTTGGTGTATTGAACGTATTGAAAGTCAAAGCAGGAGAAACATGTGTTGTCACTTCAGCTGGTGGTGCTGTTGGTAATGTTGCAGGACAGATTGCAAAACTAAAGGTTGGTTGTAATTGTCTTAAGTTGAATGTGTTGCAATTGTTGCAGCTTTTATTGCAATGTATGCATTTTGCTCTGCTTATTAATGAGTGTACCACTTCATTTGTTAAATTATGGTGACAGTCAGATTTTCCATGCCATATGAGTGATTGGCTCTACTGGTCTTACACCGTAAGAGATTATGGGATGGTCTTGTGTCCTTCATGGAATGGTCTTGTGTCCTTCATGGGATGATCTTCATCGGTTCCAATTTTTTGTCGATACTCCTTCTAAGCAACTTGGAAGATTGGCAGTAAACTTTACTCACACATTCATCCCATGGTCTACTTGGTCTGAAATGAAAATGGTGTTGAATGAACGTCCATAATTGCCACTACAGTGGACATCTTGAAAATCTTGTTATCGATACTCTTCTGAAATGGATGGTCATATCAGTATGGGGTTTTCATTAAAAGACTTCTTATGATGTCTAGTTGGTCCTAATGTAAATGGTGCTGACTTGTCCTCCTATTTGGTCACCATGGCAACCATCATGAAACTCTTGTTACCACTACTCCTCCTGAATGGATGGTCATATTAACATAGAGTTTTCACAAAACGACTTCTTTCAATGTCCAGTTGGTCTCAAATGAAAATGGTGCTGATCTGACTTCTAGTATGACTGCCACACAATGGACATCTTGACTAGCATTTTTTCACTGATCCCCTTCAGCAGATGGTCATATCAACATGAAGTATTTACTAAAAGACATCTTATGATGTCTTGTTGGTCCTAAATGAAAATGGTGCAGACCTGATGTCAGTATATTTGCCACAGCAGTCATCTTGAAATGTTGCTTGTACTAACAAAAAGTCATATTGACATGGGTTATTCACCAAAAGACTAATTAATGATGTCCAGTTAATCCTAAATGATAATGGTACTGTCTGAGGTCTAATATGGATTCCACAGTGTCAAGCTTGAAAATCTTATCACCACATCCCTTGAATTAATGATCACATTAGCACGGGATTTCCACTTAAAGACTTTCGTTTAGTTCTGTGGATCCTAAATTAAAATGGTGCTGATCTTATGATCAATATATGACCATTTTGAAAATCTTTT
>JAECUM010014563.1:0-48634 GCA_016617855.1 Megalonaias nervosa
AGAGAGAGAGAGAGAGAGAGAGAGAGAGAGAGAGAGAGAGATTTTCCAGCCTTGGACAAACGGAATTTTTTTAAAAATGTGCCAGACCCATGCCACATAACATTACATTGTTGGTCGATAATGTCATTGCGGTATACTATGATACGTATCACGGTATGTCCAGAAATACCACATTTATTCTATCTGAATGAATTAGCCTAAGAGATTAGGCCTACACGACAAAATATGTATGCTGGAGCAATTTAAGATAGTTAAGGTAGTTAAGGTCATAGAACAAGTATAATCGACATGACAAAGATATAATCATGTAGCTTCGTTAACTCTCTCTCTCTCTCTCTCTCTCTCTCTCTCTCTCTCTCTCACACACACACACACACACACACACACACACACACGTACACGCACACTGATTAATACAGTCCTGAATTGCACAAATTTGCGTGCTCTAATTATAGGTACAACATCTATTTGGGCAACTTTAATCTGCGTATTAATTTCGAGAGCTGGTAAGTGACAGAAACATTTCTTTTTGAAATAATACTGTTCGTGTGAATTAGTTAGCATAATATAAATTACATTCTACATGATTTTGAAATTAGTCACTATTTGTTAAATATTCCATAAAATGTCAGTTATAGCTCTGACGTCGATAGTACACGTTATTTTTTATCACTACTAATTTAACTCTCCCGATTAATAATAACTGTCACTAAACTGTATGATTTGATACTTGAGATTACAGATCTTAACATATTTGGTTTTAAGGAAGAATCCATATTTTAATGATTACAGATATATACCAGTGTTGCCCTGAAATTGTATCTGATTACAGAAGGTAGGGTAATTGTGTGTGTATGTGTGCAATGACAAATATTTAATTTTACTACCCTAGGCACTATCAGAGTTGCCGCAAACCCGGTCCTCCGTACGAGCCCCAAACAAAGGCTTAAAACTAGAGCCTTTAAAGACCTGTAAGACTGTAATTAATGAAAAAATTTTGAGTTTTGCTTTACAAAATTAATTTTGGTTATCAAAAGGCCAAATTTTCATACTTTACAATCTACAGCCCCCCCCCCTTCCCCGAGTTTTTGGCCGTCCAGTCTTGTGTGCCTAATGAAAAAATACGTCACTCTGTGTGTGTGTGTGTGTGTGTGTGTGTGTGTGTGTGAGAGAGAGAGAGAGAGAGAGAGAGAGAGAGAGAGAGAGAGAGAGAGAGCTACAAGTCGATGAATATATACTTCAATATATTCATCAAATTTTATTTCCATTGAATACATGAATGCACTTGGAAGTCCTCATGCTGTTGTTTCCAACGAAATGCGTTTCGTTTCCAATTAATTCAATGCCTCTTGATCGATATTGCAGGAAGATCATATATGCTATTTTCACTTTTAGTGTGCATGACACTTAACTGAATCTACTGGATTAATTGATCGCTTCACTAACATCAATTTATTCTACATAAACATTGGGGAGAATATCCCTCTGAATATCAACGCTATCTGACTTTTATAAATGCCTCATTTGTTTGCATTGTTCGTGTTATCAACAAAGTAAAATATATAAGTATTCATATGAATATTTACATGTTATTCTTTAACAAAGGACGTGTAAAAATATGTTTAGAATAGCTTTCTTTGAGAAAGATCCACAATATTATATATATTGGAATGTCAGTAGGCTCAGAATGTTAGTAGGCT
This sequence comes from Megalonaias nervosa, assembly GCA_016617855.1. NCBI lineage: Eukaryota > Metazoa > Mollusca > Bivalvia > Unionida > Unionidae > Megalonaias > Megalonaias nervosa. The sequence continues at coordinate 1,701 of JAECUM010014563.1, forward strand.
CTCCTGCTCTCGGTCTCCTTAAACAGCTTTACGAAACAACTTTGCACATATGCCTGTTTGGGACTTGCAGTAAAGTTACGTAAAAATGTAAAGGAAACTTACGGACAAAGTAAGAAAGTTAGGAAATATTAGAATCAAAATCTAAAGATGAGCATGCCGACTGTGCTCTAGAGTTTTGAGCTCTTGAGTTTTGTTTGAGTTACTACCCTTATTGACTTGGAACCTGATTCAGTGTATGGCAGTCTTGTGAGCTCGACTAGTTCTCAGTTTTCAATGCATCGCCTGGAAATTTGATTATCATTAAATGATGGAAATGTAGGCATTTCATAGAGTTCCCTACGTTTGTAAGAGGCACTGAACCTTATTACATTGCAGCTGAATGCTGTATATGACATAATTTTGGGAACGGAAGCTATCTCGCAGTTTTATTTTGCACATCTCTGTGAAATTATCAAAAGATGCCCATTCTGGCAAATCTTTGCGTTCTCGTGATCATTACAAAAGTGTTTGGATCTTTACTCTATCATCCGGATGTAATATATCAAAAACTCGTGCTAATACCACTAAATTCGCAGATTTTAATAGATTACTGTCAAATAGTATGAATGTCAAAAGAAGAAACACACTAATCATTTTACTCGCAGCTTGATCAAAAGAGTTATGCCCTTCTTAAGTCTACAGATTCTTCATGACTGAGTAGAGTTGGAAAGCGAATAGTTCGAGGGTATATTTAATTGAGCAAATTGCTCAATACGCCTCTAATTTTATTTTGTAATTTCTTAGAAATGGGCCAGTGACAAATTCTGTTCAAGACGACTACGGCTAATTTTAAAAATCGCCTCGTCTGACAGGAGATTACGTCACAAATTATATAACAATGGTTTGCAGTTTTACTTTTGTTTTTTCCTCAGAAAGTACAAGTCCGTATGCATGTCCAATGCTTTTGGTGGATTTGAATTCATCAGTATAACGTATGCTTAACTTGACCTCCCACTGGACAACAATGGGTGTATTTTTTGAAAAATATTTAATGATTGTGGCTGCCTACATAACTCGTATAAGTGTTGTAAGAAGCATAGGGTATGTGTTATTTGTATTTACGTCTCCTCTTATAGCTTTGTTAGATTTTAGAGTTTATTTGTTGATTATGATGAGTCGGATTTTGAAAGATATTTCTCGACCTTTGTAATTAGCCAATCTCGAGAAGCAGTATTCGCGAGACTTTATGGCAATATTGATTAGTTTCGTAAACTGGATTCTCTTTAATTTTTTAACATCTGTTAATCTCTGGATATTTGGGATACATGCTAAGTAATTTGTGATAGGAATATTTCTTTGCATTAGGTCGTTTGCTCTTACTTTGTCTTGCATGGCGTGAAATACAACTAATCGACTTAATAAGAAGACAATGTGTGAAGGTTGGCTTTGGTGCTGTGTAGTTGTTAGGTGATTAGATAACAACTAATATGTAACATTTGCGAACCTTTAAGAACAATTCAGCTGACATGTACTGGTGTCTTGACGTCCTTGGATATAGAGTAAAACAATCAGCCTCAAGCGAGACTTCCACAGGTGTTTGATTCTCTCGGTAAACGTATCACTCTTATGAATTTATTGTACATGAGACTGTGTTTCCACGTGGTTTGTCTGTAACATCAAATTGGGCTAGACTTTTATCTGATCAGCTAAGTATGATTACGTTCTATTACGATGGGAGCTTTTTGAGAAGTTGGTTTGAGTGATAATTATCACCACTGTCTCTTTCGTGTTATATTACAAATAAACACGTGCATATATGTATTTGGTGCAATTTTGTATCTTCTTGATGTAAAGCCTCATAAAAAATATATTTTCAGTCTCTAATCTCCTTTAGAATCTGTAGAGTGGAAACGATTTTCCTATTGTCCTAATACTAAATGTAACATGACGCGACAGTGTTAACTAACACTTCATGTTCCACCCCAAATATGGCGGAAGAATATTATGGCATGAGTAGTTTATTTGCGGAATGTTTACTGCTCTGGTTTGCATTTAGATACGCGGATAGCCTTGAGAGTATTATCACAACCTGACAGACTTTTCCTTCCTAAGAGAATGATAAGGAATATCTTCAGATAATGAGAAAAAATTCGCGACATAATACTGGCTTATTCAGAAAATTCATCACAAACTAATCATTGGACAGTAATTGAATCAACATGATATTTTCTAGCAGATAAACGCACTTTGTTAAAATTCTTATGAAAATTACCCTTTTTGTTTTTGCTTTTATTTTCTATTTGTAAATTTCAGCCGCCATAAAATGCCTCAGCTGCACAGAATCGGCTAGACCACGTGATTGTGAATACGTACAGGAATGTGGCAGTCATGAGGTATCGTACATCTACGTGTAAAAGTTATGCTGTGACATTCACTATAGTCAAAATCCTAGAGATATTTGCCGTATATATGGCTGTAATAAATAACCAAGGACTTTGGTATAGGAACAAAAGCTTGCTTTGGCTCTTGATAGTTTTGAAAAAGAATAGTTTATACAACGAAACGAACTCTCTCTCCAAGAAAACGAAGAATAAGAAGCCAGTAAGCGAGAGAAACAAAAACAATTTAATCCACATATGGACATACCACTACCGCAGCAAACATTTCCTTTCATATCCTTTCCACCTCTGATTGACTAGGATGCAAGAAAACCTCTCCCAGGCGCAATAGTGCTGAATGACAATAATTTACTAGTAAAATAATAAATTAAATACGTTTATCGTTTTTCTCACAAAATCAATTACCTGATGAGGATCACATTAACAGAGTCATGACATCAGCTCATTAAAATTATAAAACACACAACGACAAAAACCTTAGCAACGTCATTATCCACACTTGGATGCACGCCGGTTTTGCGATACACATTATCTCAAAGTGGTGGTAATTTGAAACACATATGTAAAATTCATGTTAATTCGAAACCTAATTGAATGATTCCTATATGTAAAACGTGCGCTCTTTGGACTCTGATAGATGAAACAAGTGTTCATTTGAAACGTATGTATTTTATTCACATACATGAAACTCGAAATAATTGCTTATGACATTATACGAAATTAGTTGAATAATGTAATATGTTAATGTTTGATGTAGGTCTACGGAAAAAGCATTATTCATCTCATTACATCAGTTTCAAAAGCAATGTACACTCGAGTCAGATGCTGTATTTCTTTCGCTTATAATTGTTTGGTTTCTTTCCAGAAATGCTCAATACAATCCTATCTGACGACAACGGGTTACATTCGATACAATGTTAGCTGTATGGATGGATCGGTATGTATAGTCTAAATTTGAACTGTCGTTTCGTTCTGAAGCTACATAACTTTTACGTACGGATCTACAACAGTCTAGAATGCAATAATGTTTGTCAGCGATGAAAAGAAAATGCGTAATTTCTTTGCTGAAATAACCTGACCTCCTGTCTGTAGATAAGTGTGTATGTGTGTTACTTCTCTAGGTCTTAAAATATGTAACAGAAAGATATAAAACCAACAATTTAAATAAAATGAACAAGCAATTTATTTCTCTATATTATAAAGCACAAATTCAATAGACACTTACAGTATTATGAATTAAATTCAAAATAATCCTATTTGTTGAATCACAAGTCCAAAATATGGAATCTTGCGAATGAATTTCACTAGTATTGAATATCCTGATATAACAATGATGCAATCCAGAATGTCTTTGAAAGAGTTCACAATAATCCCAAAATAATGAGTTAATCCAAAATGAGTGATCCCTTTCGTAATTACAATTTTAAATAACACAGATATAAATTCTGGTCACAGACGGATTACCAGATACTGATCTAAATAGAAATGAATTAGTTGTTTATCAAATCTCTCGTGATACCCATTTTTACTTGACCTAGATGTGAATAATTCCAAGGGAAAATCCATTCTCAGTATAAACAAGACTGAGCCTAGAGTATTCCAACCTCAAATGATTTGTAAAGATCATATTTACAACTTACAATGATGGATAAAGCTTGGCTATATAAACATTTTTTTTTTTTAAAATAGGACCATTACCTTTAAGTAATTTATAATCCTGAAACACATTTAAGCACAGACAAAATGTCAAAAAAAGGAAAGAAGCGTAGAGACAATAAAGCTTTCATTTACATATTTGTCAATAATGCTTACGATACCGTAATAATAAAAGTTTCATTGGAAGATGTCTTATGAATGATGCACAGATTAATTAGGCAAAAAGTACACAAAATCAAGCAATAGAGTACCTCAATACACGTGAGAGTGCATCTACAATCACATTATGTTTTCCCCTTCATGTGTCATATGCCAATATTGTATTCATGCAGCATTAAACGCCAGCTCAGCAATATCTTACGTTTGTTTGTCATTTGTTAATGACCCTAAGAGGAGAGTGATCAGTGCGTAGAACAACATGAAAAAGAGCTGAATAATATTCATTTGTAAATGTTGCAAATTCAATGTCAAAGCCAAACATTCTTTTCGATTGGGGAAGAACTGTTCTGCTGCTTGTTTAGAGATTTAGAAAAATTAGGACACTTGATGAATAACGCCATTTTAATCATCTTGAGTCAATTCTCCAACAACCCATACATCGCTTACATCAACATATATTTTGAATAATTGCCTGAAGTTTGTGCTTTTTGAACTGGTGTAGTTTTAAGTAGCAATTTCTCTGGAAGTTTTTACATTGAAGGTATAACTCAACAATAAACTATGCATTTTTCCTGGACAACACATTTGCATTGTACAATGTTAACGTCAATAAAACGTTCAATTAGAAAGATAAGTCACGAATCAAAGTCAGTGATGTGAGATGTTCTTACACCACATAAGTGCAGCAAAATTGAGTACAAACATGGTGTCAATATGTCAATCTACAGATTTACAGAATCAATCTTCTCAGAACGTTCATTGCACTACTAATAGTAAGTGGAATTAAAATGCAAAACAAATCAACATCTAAGATTCATAAGTGTCAGAAAATATATGCCAGATATAGAAGTATATACAAAATGTTAATGTAAGGGAGAAAAATTGATGACGATAATGAGAAATTAAATCTGATTATTCCAGAGATGCCAAGATTGCACAAAAAGGAGTTTAAACCTTTATTACAGCAGACGCAATGGCACTATTAGAAAGAAAACTAAATATGTTTTTATATTTGAATATGTGATAAAAATATACACAGAAACTCAAACTATTTGAAGTGGCCCAACTTCCATACAATTTGTATGAGCAAACAATCCAGTTGAACGAATGTATGATTAAATATTTGATTCATACAAAAGAGTTTGATTTTAGTAAATACAATTGAACAAAAGAGCGATAGGCATATTTTTGAACGCAGTTGAAAAGACATTATATTCTTAATCTGCATCTATACGACAAAATGAGGGATTTTCTTGATTATTATAAGAAAGTTCTATTTTGATTCGTTCACTTACATAATTTTCTGGAATTGGAGTAAATTACTTTTCATCTCGTGTCAAGTATAAAAACTGAAAATCATCAACAATTCATCAGTGATTGACAGGTTACCTCGTATAAAACGTTGCGTAGGACGCTGTTTTCGTTTTGGTTACTAAGATTTCATGGAAAATATAGTTGCTAGGACGGTTTAAACATATTACTTTCAAATTCATATAAGAAATGCTGTCTGAGTGAATTGACTATAATTTGAAATTGAATGATAATCTTCATCACGAACAATGGATTTTGTATTAATCCCTACCAGAAAAATGCAATACAAAATATATAATGAATGTGTCATATCACTTCACGGGCTTCTACGTATCTTATACTATCTTTGCAAAAGTATAAAAGAGAGAGAAATAATAATATTTGCAAAGGTACATAAAACAGTTCTTCAATTCCATGAGCATATATTTCCGATGAAAAATATCAACATCTTTGGAAATATTTTTATTGTGGGTTTATTAATTAACTCATAACCCTTTGTTTTAAGTTATTCTGACGATGTGTTTTAAAATCAATATTTGCACCATTAATAATCTAATTCATTGAGCCACAGAGTCTCTTAACCAAACGGAATGGACAAAGAAACGAACGAACAAACTGAGGTAGTTTCACATAAGTCGGTAACTAAAAATGTGGAAGTATGAACAAACGAAGAATGCATGGATGTACGAGAGGATACAATTAGGACATATATGAAGCACATGAATTTACACAAGATTGATAATAAAACAAGAGAAGACATATGTTACCGTTGCAAGAGTATATGGTCATAAGAAGAAACGCAAACTTGCTTTATTTACATTAGGACAAGTCATTCGTCAAATAGACAGTCAAATTTGGAGAAACAAGCAAATGGCATGTTCCTACATGTTCTACGTGATTAAAATGACTAGGTGGTAATTTGCATGGAAGTTTGAACGTTTTAATTAGGTCGAGAAATATCGAGGATCCATAATTGTAACTATATCTGCAGCACGAAGTGATCAGTGTTTACTGCATAACTAAAACATGTTGCAGATTGTCATTGTTTTTTTCTAATTTGTTTTGACGACATGTGGTGTAGTTTGATAAGTTGGTCCGCTGCATGGTCTTGTTTCACTTGAGTGGCCCTGGGCATACGCAAAGACAAAGTGAACGTTCTGCATTTGAATGGTATTCAAATGGCTTGTTGCTTCATGTCAGCTGTAATATGGCTAAATCTTCGCAATTGGACCATTGAATGTATTCTCCATTGAAACATCTAATTCGAAATTAAATCTAGGATCTCTGGAAGTAGTGCATTTTGTAGGATTTTATGAAATGTAGGAAGAATTCTGCATGGATTTGTAATGCACAAAAGATTTTCATAAACCCCAGTACTATGCATAGTCAGCTCGTTTCATCAGCACAAATGTTTTGCCATAATCCCCTTTACTCAGGCAAAGCAACCAAATCCACTGTGACACTCGAAAGAATGATCGGAATACAAAGAACTAGTTTTTGAAAATGAAATATGGGAACAATATCATAGGGCCGGCTTTCTTTATTTCATTATGCTTAATAATATTTCTCCAATACACATTCGTTTAAATCAAAACTACAATTGTAGCATTTATTTTGTAAGATGTCTAACTAGTTCTTGCAAGATCGTGCCCGATTTTGTACAGTATATTTTTAATGGAAGTAAGAATAATTGCAATTGCATCAGTTAATAAATGTGGGGAAGATTTCCATTAGTCAGAACATAATCATGTGATCAGAACCAGTAGTGTTTATTTCTGTATAAACTGTACAGAGAACTACTTTAAACTAAATTCCATAGAGTCACGTAGAAAGAAATTAATGTAAACACAGAATCATAAGGCATACACACTGAATTCCTTTAAAACAAAATACAAACGGTGGGTTTGCATTTTGTTTTGAAAGTTTAATAAATTGATTCGACCGAATCATATAACAAATCTGTGTAATGTTTCAGAAGATACATAATTCTTTGTTTGATTAAATTTGAAGAAGTTCAGAGAGACTCGAAATCTGCAAAGAAGAACATTGGGGGCATTGTACAGCACTTTCACTGCGGTTCGTTTATGATGTGAGGGTTGGTGGGTAAAACTCCCATCGTAACTGTCATGTTGATTATCTTGCACTGTTTGACTACTGGACCCCCATCACTATAACCATTTACTGATAGTCTTAATTTCATTTGTAACTAGCCCCTGTAGGTAACCTAAACTGTTAAAGAACACGTAAATATATTTAAAGAAAAGAAAATTGGTTGCTCACGAGTGTGGACAATAGCATGTCATAATAAACTCATGAGAGCATAAAATCCAAGTCATTGGTATGTCAAAGAAAACAAAATATCTTTTACTTTGATCATTAAACTTCTACTCAGATCACATATGCCAATTTATATAAAAGTCTACCACCATGCTGTGAAATTTTCAAAATTTCAGATCGCCTACCATTGGTAGAATTATTTGTTTGATGTTGACGTAGCTATTGCGTTGGAGATGGAGCATACACTGTTCTATAAATAGCTACGTCGCAGATTCCCTCAACACAAATTCATACTCTTAAATAAGCTCTAACACTGATAGGAAATATCTTTTGAAAAAACAAACAAACACAAAAAAAAAACAAAAAAACAAAAAAATAAAAAAAAATAATAAATAAATAAAATAATAAATAATTGCGATTATAAGAGTTTAATGTTGCTGCGTTGTTCTGAGTTTATCATGGTATTAGCTGTCACTTGCTGACCCACACAGCTGACATAATGCCTTTCGTGCGTTTTTTGCTGTGTGAGTCGGCGACTAACAGTATATACCACGCTAAACTCAGAAATAAACAACACTAATCTCTTAAATAATGAACAAGTAATGTTGTAATATATTGATTGGTTTAAACTCTAAAGCAATGTACAAGTCATGTTAACTGTCCAGATCAGAGCCTATAAGTAAAATATTTATTTAGTAAAAGATGATTTGCAGCATCACCAAGCAAATAATTGGTCATAAATGGCATGGATAAAGTATATTATCGACTAAACTGGCATGAAATTATGGACTTGAATCGAATGAATACTATATATTACCTGGATTTTTTTAGCAGAGGACACTATTAGATTTGGGTGACTTGGTTGTGATATAGAAAATCATTGAATGTTTATACATTTTCAATTTTAATTTCCAATGCTCACATATCATATACGGAATTTTAAAACAAGATAAAAACAAGAACAAAGGTAAAACAAAACAAAAACACAAAATCAACAACAACAGAAGAAACAAAAACAACAAAGAAAAAATGGTGGAGCATTAGCTCTTTTACACGGCTAAGACGGACATGTTTAATCCAGTTAGTCACTTCTGCCTAAATCTGTTGCATTCTTCCACTTGATTATTCCCCTTGATTGTCACTTAAATTCCACAAAAGACAATCTATATGTTTTAAGTGGTTTATGAGTAGCAGAAAAAATGTACACCACTTTTTCTATGTAACAACAATAATCTTTTTGCAAGGCATTGCTAAACAGATCTTCGTGTTGTAATGACAAGCAAGTTTACCTTGAAAATATTAAGTAATCGCACATGATAGCTTCGATATCAAATGCCAATATTGGAAACCTAATTTATATCTTTTCCAAATCCATTATGTGATTGTATGTCCTGTTTGTTTAAATTTGCTTGTATAGGGTTTAACGGCATATCATCATAGTCCTTCCTATATCGTGCCAAGTAAAAGCTATGTAGCAGAAACGGTGAAGTCTAATAGCTTTTCAACATCCACAGGAAGACAAATCCCTCAAACATAATTACATTTTCACAATAAAATAAAACAAAAATTGCAGAAATGTTGCACATTCTGCCGGAAATGCATTGGAAAGAAAGATTAAAGTAGAAAGTATGCACTCTTTATACAACAATGTAAATCTTGCGTCTGTATAAATTGCAATTCTGTAATAAAAAAGTAAACGACCTTCTAGGTTGAAACAGCATGATATGGTGCATATCAAGTCAAACAGATTAACTACTTTAGAAGTCTCATGTACAGTGGGTGAAATACAATCGGCCCACACCCGACATCATCAAATCTCCAAACTCGCAGTTGGGAATACATTCATCATTATCATCATCATCATCATCATCATCATCAATCCCTTAAGCTAAGAGGTCGTTGGGGCACCACAGCTGACTTTACAATCAATTCTCTCGATCTTTCCCGGTTCTCTACTGCCCTTTGGGAATCTTCAAATGCCATTCCTGTCCTCTCCTTAAAGTTGTCTTCCCACCTCTTCTTCTGTCTGCCTCTTCTTCTGCACCATCGCACTGTGCCTTGCAAGATTGTTTTTGCCAGTCCAGATGATCTTGAGACATGACCGTACCACTTCAGTTTGCGCTTTTTTACAGTGGTCAAGAGGTCTTCATAGGATCCGATGGCTCGTTGGATCCTGTTGTGGGCTTCTTCGTATGAGATGCCCAAGATCTTTCGGTAGCATCTCACTTCGAAAGTTTGAATGTAGATCTGATGTGAGCGTCAGTGTCTCACAAGCGTACAGAGAGATAGATATGACAATCGAGCGCATCAGCCTTTTTTAAACCAAAAGCAAAGTTGGTATCTTTCAATATTGGTCTCAACCTTGTTATTGCTGCTGTTGTCTGGGCAATCCTGCAAAGTAGTTCTGGTTGGAGCCCTCATCTGTGGTAATTGATCCCAAGTACTTGAAGCTTGTGACTCTTTCCAGCTTCTGTAACATGACCATTATTTCTGCACTGATGCCATTGATGTTGTTTGTCATCAATGGCGTTTTTTCGGCGTTTATCCTCATATCGTATACTGTAGAGGCTGTGTCGAGGCGTTCAACCAAGTCAGCCAGTTCTTTTTCATCTCCTGCTGAACCATCAATTTCATCTGCGCGAAAGTGGGTAATTGTTCTTCCTGCGATGCTGACAGTGCCCTTGTGGTCATGCAAGGCATCCTTCTTGATCCTTTCCAGGAAAATGTTGAAGAGTGTAGGTGATAGTATACATCCCTGTCTGACTCGAACTGTTGTCCGAAACCAATCTCCTCCTCTTCCATTGATGAAGACAACACTGGTGGCTTTGTCATAGAAGTGCTCAACAACCTGCACCAGGTTTGAGCTGATGTTGTACTTCCTCATAGTTGCCCATAAAGCTGCATGCATGCCATACCCAATCAAAGGCCTTTTTGAAATCTATAATGACGTGGTATAGATTTTGCTGATGCTGAAGCTATTTCTTGCAAAGGTGTCTGAGATTGAAGATTTTTTCTTTGGTGCTCCTTCCTGCTCGGAAGCCTGCCAGCTCTTTATCAATAATTTTCTCCGCTTGAGGCTTTAGTCTGTCGAGAATTATCTTCAGAATGACTTTGCTCGGGTGACTGATCAAACTGATGGTTCTGTAGTTTTGGCATAGCTGTAGGTTTCCTTTCGTGGGAAGCATGATGACCAAGGATTGAGTCCATGTGGTGGGCCATTCTCCTGTCTGTCATATCTTGTTGTAGATTGTTGTTAGGACTGCGACTATCTCTTCTCCTCCTGCTTGAATGAGCTCTGCTGGTATGTTGTCAATGCCGGCTGACTTTCCTTTCTTTAGTGACCTAACTGAAATTTCTACTTCTTCACGAAGAATGGGATTATCATCAATTTCTTCTTCCTGAGGTCAATTTAGTACTGCTGGATCTCCTTGGGACTTACGATTGTACAATTCTTAGCAGTATTCTGTCCATTGCTTAAGGATCTCTTGATCTTCTGTGAGGCATTTTCCTGATTTGTCTTGGATGGTGGTAGTTTTCCCTTGTTTATGGGCTGTGAGATCTTTCACCAGTTTTTATGCCATTTTGCTGTCATTACTACTCAGACTGTCTTCGATTTTGCAGCATTGTCTTTCTTTCCAGGATTCCTTTGCCTTTTTCATGCTTTTCCGGACAATGTTGTTTATCTCTCTGTATTTTCTAGCTCCTTCATTATCACTTATTTCCTTTTTCAGTTCTCTTCTTTTGTTGCATTGTTCAAGGACATCTGTGTGAACCAAGGTTTCTGTGTTCCACGATATTTGCCAATGACCTAGCTAACTGTGCTAGTAGCAGCTGTGTACAATGGTCATTAAGGACCCTAGGTCGGTGTCTTGGCTGTCCAGGGTTATCAAAGGTGCACATTTACCACATATCATTGCTTGGAAGACTTCTGCGACTTTTGGATCTTTCAATTTTTCAAGGTCAAATCTGATTTTTGGTTGGTTAGGCTTTTTGACTATTTTCAGTTGCGGGCGAAAAGTTGTCATTAATAAGTCAGGGGTCATTTCCAATATCTGCTCCTGGAAAACTTCGTCTTCTGGCGATATTCAGTCCTGTGCAGAATCGTTTTTTTTCACCAAGATGTAGTTAATCTGGTTGTGATGTTGTTCATCTGGACTGTGCCAGGCCCATCTTCTAGATACTTTGTGAGGGCCGAATGTGTTGGCTAGCACAAAGATTTTTTGTACGCAGCAAACTCCAAGAGCCTGAGTCCTCTTTCATTTGTTTCTGCATTGCAGAAGTTTTTAAAATTGTTGACTTTTGAAGACACCAAGAGACCAAATACAAAAATGAAACAAAACCAGAATGATAATTATGCAAAAACACTTCAAGGCCACTGTTAATTTGAAATAATCATAAACAAGGATATATTATGCAGAAGAAGTTTGCTAAAGTAATGTTACCTAACATGAATAAAGTAATGATATATAAGGATTACTTGTAACTTTTGTGAAACGTTTATTACGTTATGTTTGAATGAAGTGGTACTGGTTCCCACAACTAGTTGTAAAGTTTAACTACTATTCCAGAAATGTGCGGCTGTTGGAAGAAAAAGAGCTGTTCTCGATGCTAATGTCCTCAACCGGATTCAAAAGAAAAATAACTTTGGCGAAATTCCTGAGGAGCAGTCGGATCCAAATGATGTGTTATTGTGTTCTGAGTGCTGTAATACGGATCTGTGTAATATCAGGGGATGTGGTGAACAAGGTGAGGACTACCTTATTTTATTATAACAAATTATGTATAGTTGATATTTCACATTTTAAATTTCTCCTGACATGTTTATTGTTGCACTTCACATGACAAACCGATCAAAATGACAAACAGTTAGATATGATGTACATTTTTCCTATTTATATTTTGTAAAACTCCTTCAATCACTTCAATTGGCTCAGACAGAAGACGCATCCCTACCTTGTTCAGACAATTGGGAAGACCAACATGACCTTGACAGTTAGACCGACTTCCGACTTGTAATCTACATCTCTAATTAAGTAGGGTCAGACACTGCTTTGCAGCACTGAATCGAATTTGACTTTACCACTACTTGTTTGTGGAAGCATTGCTAGAAGTGTAGTCGAATATGTATCTCTTGTATGTCAACCCGCCAAACACAAGTTAAAACATACGTGAGTCATAGAGACGAATCTAACACAGATACAATAGAAAGCCCCGTATGGATCTTAACGCAGAAATGAAACCAAACTTTGCAAGTGTTTAAATTATGAGTAGGTATAGGCCTGAAAACCTCTTTGTGGTCTTACACTATTAATTGAATTGCTCTTTGAGCGGACTACGAACAAAGCACGTACTTATTTATATGCGTGTATTTTTCATCTGCGACCCGATGTGTGCATCTTTAAAACAAGCACTGACAGCAATAACACAATTATTTCATTCATTGAAATGATTATTTCCACACAGAGCGAGACATTATTTACTAGCATAACTTTATGAAAATGTAATGCACACACTGAGATATTGTAGCAGTCCAACCGTATGTCTCCACTAATCAACCAGCTAAGCTGGGTCGGTCCTTTTAGTCTAGTGGTATTTGTGCCGTACCACGAGAAAGACGAATAGGGTACACTTCCCGACTTCTCGTCACATTTGGAGGCTCGTCCGAATCTCAATAACTAGTAGCCCGGTTGAAAATGGATTTTGACAGCTTTGTGAGGAGAATCTGGATGGCATTTGCAGATGAATGCTAAGGTAAGGGAGGGAATTGTAGTGGTCTTGGTTTATGGGACCACATTCTAACCACCGTTGCTGGTCTTGACCTTTTAGTCCAAGGTAAGGTGTGCCCTAGTGCGAGACAGACGAACAGGATTCTATTTCTGACTGCGACAGTTACGTGTCCTCTTCCATTACAGTACATATTCTTGTTGGCGTTAATAGGTTTGCCGCCGAACAGTGGACTACTGTGTTATGCATGCGAACAAGAGGCTGCTCCGGACAAATGTAACAAAATTGCACTGTGCAGCAGAGACTCCGTAAGTCATCTCTTCGACCAAATAAGTATCTTCATATATTATATATTTTTGTAATAAATGATGACATGTGTCAGGAAGTTACATTATGATAGTATGCCACATGAAAAACAACGCGAGTAGCAAAGGACATAATAAAATATATACGTTAAGAGGCATATAAGATAAATACATAGAATTTAACGCATTTGAAGGAAAACAAACGATTTGTACAATTTCACTATCGAACGTTTGTACTCTGTGGGAGGAATGTTACCTGTTCAAGTATATCGCTTTATATTTCTAATCTCTGGTTAAAAGTTGATGCAAAAAAAGTCGAAATGCATTCTTCTGCAACAAACTCCGGTTTTCTTTAGGAATTGACTATATACATCTGAAAATGATATTTCCTATATGCAATAGATGCAATGATGATAACTAGATTGTTTTAAAGAGAGTTTTAATTTTTCTCGTGCTACATGCATATTCATAGAATGGAACATGAAAGTTAATAACTCCAAAAGAAAATGAAAGAAGGGTCTGATGTCTAAATTAACATGCTATTCTTTCTCTTGTTTACCTTTTTCATAGTCTTGCTATCTTTCAACGCTGAGAGTCGGAGTGGATATTGTTTATAAGAGCGGCTGTATACTTACACATGTAAGTATATTCTCCTATCTCCGCGTAAATGTGATGTGCGTTTCTTATATGTGCCGTAATAACATATAGAAATTTTCTAATGCTTTTTTAAAACTGCTTGTTACCCATGATATGAAATTTAACTTTTCCGACATTCTGGCTATTCCGTATTAAAATTAACACTTAGTGACGACTATATAAATGTTGACTCATTTCAATGGCAATTATTCTCTACTTTAAAATCTGCCTTTGTGATGTGTTTATTTTGTTTTTGTTCAAACAACTGTCGAGACCAACGTAGACATCAATAAACAGGATCCCTCTCTCTCACTCTTACTCTCTCCGCCCCCCATCAAGGCACATGGTAGTTAATAGAACAAGTTGTAAATATACAACATACATAGCGGAAAGTGGTTCGAATATTATTAAGGACGAACGAGAGGACATTAAAACAACAACAAATACAAAACTCTAACCTGTATCGTATTATTAATTCTCCAAAATATACTTTAATGTGACATCGCGCATTCTCTACTACCTGCGCGGTAATTATTTTTCACTCTGTCTGGTGTGCATTTGTATATACATCTCTCTCTCTCTCTCTCTCTCTCTCTCTCTCTCTCTCTATATATATATATATATATATATATATATATATATATATATATATATATATGTGTGTGTGTGTGTGTGTGTGTGTGTGTGTGTGTGTGTGTGAGAGAGAGAGAGAGAGAGAGAGAGAGAGAGAGAGAGAGAAAGGACCATATTAACATTTTCTGTAATTATGCGTGATTTTTCCGCTCCAGGGTGCTTGAGTAGTCTTCAATTTAAATTTTTTCTTGTGTTACCAAGGTATGCAACCAATCTGGAGTTCTTGATATAGGAGCTTACCAACTTGTAGGCCGAAGAGGCGCTGATATAATTAGCAGATTCGAAAGGGGCGCAACATGTAACAAATGCTGCTCCAAAAACCTATGTAACTCGGACAATTGTACTTCGTTCGTATTTCCGCCCACAACAGCAATAGCTACGACACAGGCAGCGACAACATTAGCACCAGGTATATTTGGGTCTATTCGAGTATCATTCGTATATTTGAGACAGAATTTCCTTGTAAAGGAGAGCTTAGGAATATTTATTTCCTTGATTTCAATTAATATGAGTTATATCTTTCTTCGCCCTGTATTTATCCCTTGTATTCGTCATTTCTTTCTTCTTTTCTCTCTTCCTACAGTCTACCCAATCATCATATTCTTCGCCAACGCAGTAATAATCGTTTTTATTGCTACATTATCGAATGACAGATCACGAAGACCAGAGTTAGCGACCTATTTACATTAGGAAATATTTATCTATTGATATATTATGTGATCTAGTCACACTATTGGATATTTTACCGTTGCACACAACAATATTTCGAAATTGTAGATAGTCTCACGATTATCGTTAATTTTGATGTCTTTTAATCATGAAAGATAGGTTAACTAAAAAGAGCAGCTTGGCGAATTTGCAGATTTTAAGTAGTTTCAGAAAAGTAAACCACATGTTGGAACTAATATGCATAAAACGGGTGCGAACGAAGCAGCATCAAGCACATAACCATTTATTTCATTTGAAAACTCTTATAAGAAATATAGCTTCAAATAATTTAATAATAAACATAATTTAAAAAGATATCACGTGGTGCACCTTATTCCTGTATTCAGCAACGGTTTAATGATAATTTAAGACACGAATTATGCACATATTTAAAGAAAGTGTGTGTGTGTGTCTTTGGAATTTTAACGTAGCTTTAACAATTTTTAAGTCGTCGCTACGATGTCTGCAGCCAAACAGTTTATAGTGATGTCTAGCACTGGGGCATCATGACGGAGACACGTAGCATGATGTCCCACCCAGTCACATTATCCTGACACCAGGCCGACCAGTCCTAACACTAACCTCTTAATGCTGAGCGCCTAGCAAGGCAGCTGTTAGTACCATTTGGAATGACTTGGCCGGGGTTCGAACACACGACCTCCTGCATACGACGCAGACGCTCTAGCCACTAGGTCACCGGAATTTAATGAAAGAAAACTAAACTTTATAGAAGACACAATTTAGTTAGAATCCATTGATCATTTTTGATAATTACACTTTTAAATTATGGCAATAATAATTCATTGAACAGACACCGGCCACTGTAAGAATATTTGGCTAAGTCAAGTTAACTGGGTAGTATGGATGGCAAAATTAGGATACGGAATATCTTACGGGCATTTATTAAATCAAGGAATACCAATATAATAAAATAAATATATAGGAGCTCACGCTTTGTTTAGACATGGAAATCGTTGCCTAAAACCTCAGTGCAGTTATCCGATAACCAAGCTTTTAATTCAACAAACAATAATATAGATATAAAATATAAATATAAACTTATACTGTGATAACTTTAATATTCCTTTGTATCGTGATTGGAGATGTGCAGTTGCTACTTTCATAGGATAAATGTCTTTAATGAGCCGCTTAACATTAGCTTTAAATTAGTAGACGTTCATGAAACCCCATTAACTGACGAAGAAACGAGCGATTACTAAATAGCAACCGTATTCTACATTTAAGCGTTCCCTTAAAATCATCTGTTCCAGCTACAAAAGAAATTTTAAATACACGTATTCGAAAGCAGATGACAGCAATTTGAAGGATAAAAGTTTGAAAAATATAAAAATATGGAGATAACACGTGGACAATTAATTAACAGAGCACCGCATAAACGTTCTAAATTTAAATAGTTACAAAACCAAATTGATGATAACAAGATAATATTTTGAAAAAAATCTCAACAGTGACAGAAATATACATAAGAACAAAAACAAAATCGTATCTTGATGCATTATAAACTCTTATGGACTTAATAGAAGAAAATGTCAGAACACATTTAGTGAAACAGAGATGAAACAATTACAGACTTAAAATAATGAAATTCAACAAAACCAATTAAGACATTTGAAGAAAATTGTATCGCTATAGTTTAGCGGTGCTGTAATATACCTGTAAGAAATGATGACTGCTAACGCTAATTAGTGTCAGCAGTTGCAATAATGAAAGACTAATCCTGAAATTTTGTGGACTGATCACTCAGCATGTTTGATTCACAAGTGTATAAAACGAAGTAACCGTAGACAAAGGTATGACAACAATATCAGTACTCATATACTAATCATCATCGCTTTTGACTTGATTTTTAAGACAATAAAATCCAGATTCATGTTTGCTTGTTTTTGTCTTGTCGATGATGCAATAGGTTTTTGTCATAATGTTTTCAAGGTCACATTATAGAATAAAATGAATTATCATTTGGTGATAGTAATATTTAAATTGAACAGAACATTTTTCAGGCCTTGTCTCTATTGTGTTATCTATTTTAATGCATCACCTTACCTGTTCTTGAAGTGATTATTCAAAATAAAAGTAACTCCAAAACCTTGAACTGCAAGATATTCTGTCTTATTCTCTCATATATTGCTCACTTGCAGTGAACGGTGGATGGAGTACTTGGTCTCATTGGAATATTTGCAGCCTGACCTGTGGTGGAGGTCAACATTACAGGGTTCGCTCGTGTAACAATCCTCCTCCCGCTAATGCCGGAGCTTTGTGTAGTGGTTCAAACAGAGAAACGCAAATTTGCAGTAATCAACCATGCGCAGGTAAGGGACAATATGTTTGGGCCAGCTACTTATATGTTGCTCCCCAGTAATTTTGTATACACTTTAATGTTTCGGTTATGCTGTTAGTGTTTCCGTTCTTTTTTCTCTTCTTTCAATTTTTCTTGGATTGCATGGAACTGGCATTGGGATAAAGACGTTATTCTTTCATTTATGTCTTCTTTTGCTCTTATATTGTGCCGAAAAAATCTCATCGATCTAAAAATACAAGGTTTGAGAAGTGTAATATAACACTGGATATTATGTCTCCAAGAAGAGAGCATCACATCAATAGTGACGGATACTTGCAATGCCTTTGTTGCTGAATATTTGACCTAAACAAGACTTTAGTGGAGTGTTAACTAGTTTTTCAGCATATATTCTGTTCTCCAGAACGGATAGTTCTATCGCACGAGATATTTCACAAAGTATTGGTCTGTAATAACGCCCTCTCTTATCTTGTCTGACGAAAGTGGTACAACCCAGTAACCCTGTCTAAAAGTCACACAGGAGGTATACTCTTATTTTCCTCACTAATTTTCGTCACCATCGTGTATTGCCAATGAAGTGTCCTGTCCGAAATGTTCGGTTGACATTTGTAGCAAAGTTGAACTGTCCTGAATCTGTTTCTGCTGATCTATTCCATTGTGTATGCATGTTGGCGATAATTTTCTGCTCGCAGACAAAACATAAATCTTGGTGGAAAAGAATATATTTCGCAAGCTGCGAAAGGAGGATGATACAATGAACCAGCCCGTGCATTCTCAGCTTTATTGAGGTTATTTAACGTTGTGCTATCCTTTCTCTACCTAAAATATTTCGAAAAGAAAAAGCTCACTTGTTATTTTGATCTGAGACATTCGCGGTTTTAGAATTGTGATCTGGTCTTATTGTAGCGGTTTAGATGCTGGAAAGAATAATCAATAATAACGAGAAAAAAAAAACTCGAAGGTTGAATTCAGAAATTCTCTTCGTGATGTAATCCACAACTTAAATGTACTTACTAAAGATGATTTAACTTTAGAAATTCATTGTTTCATTATTATATGTTAAGGTGGACCATGTACGCATAGCTCTCATTAAAACCAATACTTGTTGATTTCATGTACATTTCGAAAGTCCAAGGATACATTTAACTGATGCCACTCGCTTTCAGATACAGCTAATTTTTTAAACCTTATAACTGATATAGAATTTTTTCTGATCTTTTGCTTTACTTGGATATGGATGATAGCTATTGCTGCACATGTCAGCCTTAATTGTACAAAGCAACCACGTTTAGTCAACTTTCTCTGGTTAGCAGGCTCTAGGCCCGATGAAACAATGGTTTAATTAATTCTTTAATTATATCGAGCAATAACTTTGTATGTCAGGATCAATAAAATATATCTCTTTAGGTTTGTTTTGACGGCTTGTATTGTCGCAAATGTCATATGCAATCAATCGACCTATTTATGTTTGTAGGTAATGGCCAATGGTCATTATGGACGACGTGGAGCGCTTGCAGCGTGACATGTGGAACAGGTGGCATAAGTAGTAGGCAACGCTACTGTAATAACACCAGACCTTCCGCTAATGGAATATACTGTATTGGACAACCATACGAAATCCATCAGTGCTCAGGAGCAAACGGTAAGCAAAACATAGAAGGTAAGCACAGTGTCTGGATACTCAACTGTGAAGCAATGGGCATGGTTACAAGCAGTTATACAGCTGACTTGTTAAAACCTCAGCCTTTGTATTAGGCATTATTTGAAGTGAGTGACAACCAACTTTTACTTTATACTAATAAGCGTCTTCTTTGATAAATATGTTTCCGTCTATAGTGATCATACTTTTGGTAACGTCAATTACGAAGGAAATATTGCTGGACATTAGAATTAGGCAGAGAAGTGATTTTATTTTATTCTAAACGAACACAGCTATAGTACATAATATATTGAAAAAGAAATAGCTATAGAAAATAATATAATCATGTAAATATTTAGGAATGCTTTGCAATTGCTAGTTATGTCTAATTTAGAAAGGACATTTTCAAGCTCGATGAAGAGTTAATATAAATATATCTTTGCTTAAGGCATAAAAACCTTTTGCGAAACGTGAACAAACTTGGTTACTGACAGAGCTTAAGAACTGAAGTGTTCGGCCTGACGACAACCATCTTCTCGGTTTGCCACTGGGTAGGAAAAAATCACTGAAGAACCTAAATAAGTAGCTAAATAATGTAGCACAAAGAAGTCATTCCCTGTCACCGATAAGCATTAAATGAAAGTCAATAAAAGTGACTAAATGTCATCAAAAGGCACAAACTGAAGTCACTGGATTAAACTAATAAACAACGGCAAAAGGCCACTAAAGGTAACTGTAAATCGTCAGCTTCATTAACTTCGCAAGAAACTTTAGGTTACTTTTGCTTGTCACTTTTAAGTCCAATTGTCTTCGACAATGAATGAATATGTCAAACATAAATGGTAGTTTCAAATAGCGGACAATACGTATAAAACAATTCTCAATTAACAAATGTCTGATGTACTTTTCAGTGACTTACATCACTTATTATTTGTGTCAGAATTGTATGACAGTCACTCTCACATTAAGATCATTCGCTATGTTGTTCGTTTTGCTATATATTCAATACATTATTCAAAAAAATAAATTTTAGTAGTAAATAAGCAAAATGGTTTTTGTTTCGTGGATATATCAGTCTCTGTAAACATATAAATTATATGTCAAAAGTAATACAAACTGACATTTTCACATCGATTCGAGTAAACGACAGATAGGTAGATGTGCTGGAAAAGCTGTGCAAGTAGAAAACAATCTAAATGGCATAGAAGAAAGGAACAGTTCACAGTGAAAGCAAATAAACGATAGAGTTGGGTATAAAAGCGTTTGAAGGTTGAATGAGTCGAAACGTAGTGTGTTATTTAACTAATGATAGTTCAATGAATTTAAAACCGAGGAAAGTGAAACATTTTTCACCATTTAAATTGGAGAACATTTTACAATGGCTCAAACAGTTAAAGTCAAATTGTTTTACTGGTCAAAATAATTGATAAATATTTTTAATAAATTATGATTGTACACAGAAGGATAAAGCATGTTAAAGTTCAGTGAGTTCGAACGCAAATTAAACACGTTTGGGGAGAAAAGTACAATGTCATAGACGTAGCAGAACAGAACAGCATAGATAGTGTAGTGATGAATTCTAACGACGATGATACATCAAGGAACTGAAGACTCAGATGAATTTTGGATAAATTAGAATGAAAAAGGTGCAGAGATACATTTATAAATATAATTGTCCCCTTTCTGAAAGGCTTTCATGAAACAATTGAGATCGTTATCTTCTAGACACTCTGTTCCACGGCATTTGCACTCATTTTGAACAATATATACCCAAGGCACTCAATCTGACAGTGAAATATATTATAATGAACAAAGACAGGCTGATTCTATTATGCTGCAGCTCGTATATCGATTGACTTGGATGGGTTTAAGAAAGTCGTCTCATTAAAAAAAGAGAACATTACTAAATCTAAAGATACATCTGATACATCGATTGAAGTGTACGAGACGCAGAAGACAAATATATTTGAATCCTTAGGGTACTAGAAGCCATGAAAGAAAGACACCTTGGTACTTTAATTATATTTCAATTAGATACTCTTTGTAACTAAAACCTGTTCCCATTATGCTGGAATTCGATAATATTAAAGATAGTGTCAACACAGGATCAAAGTATGCAAGAACTCAATGGACTTGCTTAGCACAGAAGAGATTAACTGGACACAACATTTCATGCTAAAGGGTAGGTAGGTAACACGGTGGACATTATCGATAATGACTAAGAGTTATTATATTGCTATAATGGAGAGCTATCAACATAAGCTAAAAGTCCCATTTGCTTTTTATTGAAATATTTTGGAAAGTATTATGGAGACATCTACCGAGAAGCAAATACCTTTAGCATAATCCCTATTTTGAAGCATATTTCTTACCTCAATTGAATTCACAAGATAAAAGAAAAACAAAAAGAAAACAAAACAAACTATTACATACGTAGAGAATGGAGAGATACTTTATGTTGCAATTGGAAAATAGCATAGGCAGTGAACTAAGAGCTAAGACCAGGATTTTGCGAAACTTAACAGCACACACTGAGAAAGATAACAAACATATAAACATAGCTAACTTGTGCAGAATCATCCAGAAGGAACTGAGTTACAAATTAAAATCTTCAGTCACTTAGAGGCATATAATTAGGTGCTGTTTGTAATAATTACAATGTAATTTTCTGATTTCCACACTACATTTCACTTTACATTGTTCAATTGCCTCTGTGTGTCATCTATTCATGAAGGAATAAGGCAAAGGAGATCCTGCAAAAGAGGTAATGTATATCCCAAAATAAAAAAAATAAAAATATCAATCATTTTTAAGCACCTTGTAGTTGATAGATACGAGGCAGATGGCAAAAAGGCCCATTTAATAAGAACTAATGGCTTATTAGATAGGATTGCGTTGACGAAAATACTGAAAAAACGTTGGAACATTGACAAAATGTAGATAATGATGAATTCGCTGAAAAGATATTTAATTTTACTAACTTATACAAAATAAATAGCCGAGGAATGCATGGATAGCTTTAAAGTTTTTGTCGAAACATCGTTACATCGGGCAAAAAAGTTTTATGTAGTGTATAACAGTTCAACTATATCCAAATCCAACCATAAGTATATATGCATTTTCTTGGAAAATCATTAACCGAAACACAAAATGTGATTGTCAGGAGTATTACACGGGTGAGAAAGGTGATATTAAATTGACTGTGAATTCAATTAGTCGAAACAGAGTCCTTTAGCGTTCATTTAGCGTTCATTTAGAACTTAACAATTTATATGACAAAATTTATATTAAACATGAGTATAAAGCAAATTATACAATTGATGAACAAATAAAATGAATAGAAGTACGTAAAGTAAACGTAAAAGATGATAGTGACCCTGGCAACATTTGAGAAGGTGACTTGGAGAATCCACTATGTTAGCTCCAAGAACAGTTAAATAGCACCTGAAGACAAAAATATACATAATACGGACGATCTATCTTTACGTTAAAGATTAATTTTAGAAGAGGAAAAGGAATAAAAGCGATAGTGCCAATATTGATAAGTATACTGAGAAATAAAATAACTTCGTTGTTCCTTTTAGAATCCTAAATATGTATGTACTAGTATAACCCAACGTAAAAATGATGATTATTGGTTGAACAACAGCTATAGCTAAAATCATACATCGAGATGAATTATGGTTTGAGAGGAAATACCAACAAACGTTTCCGAGAAAGAATATTTTCAACTGATGAAAAAATGGTATTCATTTAATAAACGAAAAATCAAAACACTCCAAGAACAACTGTAAAAATATGGCGAGATAAAAATGAATTTTCTAAATGGCATATAGCTCAGATATTTGTTAAGAAAGCGTTAACAGATTAAATGATGACCTTGTATTAGTTAAGAACGATCATGCGTATCTTATTGCGATTGTATTATTTTGGAAGATATTAACTATAACAAGTCAACACAACATACAGTAATAGGGTACAATTTCGACCGATCTACAAGAATTGAGTACGTTTCTTTTTCATGATTAAACGTTTGCAAAGATAAGAAAAAAAGCATTATAATTTACGAAATAGGGATTGCAGAAACGATCACGAGCTTAACGTTGCGCAATACAACAAATAAGAGACACCCGGATATTTCAAACATGAATTAAATTGCATTAAAATTCAAAAGTTTGTAGGTCAAGGTCAAAACTTTATTCATCGATAATTTTTACAAAGCAACAATGGATGCAATAGAAGTTTCAAACGTTGTAATCTAGATATCACATTTTATATGGATAACAATTGGTCAGTCAACCACGAAATGTAGTGTCGGCAGACAATAATTTATTCAGGCGATTTTTAGGCGTCCCACAGCATTGCGATGAACAAGGGTTGCTATGTCAGCTCACGATGATACAGTGGTGGTAGTGAACGATATAAAAATACGAAGATGATATGAACATATAGTTTATTCCTATGAATATATAGTACAAACATTATTATGGCGACAAACTCATAAGGGTAAAAGAAAAAAATCTCTACTGATTCAGAGACAAGATAATGTGAAATTGCTGACAGTAACGCACAACAGGAAATCCCTGCATGAGACCTATTTGTGTCTCTGAACGAGGGAACCATAAGAAAAGATAAAGAAAAAAAAATAAGTTCAACCAAGAATACCGCTGTATAACGGCCATCAATCATAAAATTAGAATTAAATTTAATGCGCTATTAGATTTGAACTAAAATATTACCACAACGTTGTTGTTATATAGCTAGGTTTGTTCCAAAGAGACAGAGATACCATTGACGAATGTGTTGAGTATGATGTTGAAGCATCTTCAGGACATTTCTGTGCAGGATTTAACGTGACAGATATGGCTCACGTCGGTGAGTGCACAGTACACGGATCTCGCTGTCGTCCAGTACCTCGTTGCGAGCGAGGAAAAATGGCACCTGATAGTTTTTCGCTCATTTGATTTCGAAAAACTGTTGAATGAAGTAAAAGGATTTGTGATAAATATTGGTAAATTGAAAATATGTATCATTGATGAAGATGATCCTTATTAAAATCTTTGTTTAAAATTGTGGAATGATAAAATATTTACCCGATTCACATTTTGGTTAGACATTTTACCAGAAAGGATACATTTAAATCTGCAGGATGAGTGATAGCTATAGCCGGGAAACAAATACGAACGTCTTCTTTGACAATTTTTCAAGCATTATTCTACAGGCATGGATGTAAAGGTTTATAGTCTGACTATACCTATCCGTTTGTTTGTACCCTTCCCCACCCGATCTCAATAATAAAAAGTATAAATTAGATCACAAATGCACAGAACTTACTTCATTCATTCATAGATTTATAATTTCTAACCTGACTGTGACCAGAGAGGCCCTAACACCGTCATCGTCTGAGCGTTTCATGTTTCACAGAAGTTTTTAATGTGAACGACGGCCATTCTCGAGATCCATTTCCGGTTTCTGGAAAATCCATTTTCAACTAAGAGTGTATGCACGACTACACATGTATGTACACAGAAGGAAAATACTATGTCGTCTGGTTCCGATATTTACAATGTCGAATCAAGCAAAGGAAAAGAATGACAATTACAAAGTTGCCTTTCACATGGTCTTAACAAACGGTGTAATTTCTGTGTACATGTGTGTAAAGGATATAACTCTAAACTCTCAACATTATGATAATTTACGGAATGATCCGGCAGTTGCCGAATATGATGAACTACCTCACAATGCTGTCTGAGGAAATTAACTTGCCCATAGCGTTCTCAACATGGCGCCGTGTTGATATAGAAACTTCATCATGCTTGAAAGACACAGATAATACCAGTGTTAGGGACACTCTGGTCATATTCAGGTTAGATATTATACAACAATGAATGACTCGACTAAGTTCTGTGCACTTCTTATCGCATTAAATCTTACCATTATTGAAATCTGAGGCATAATCAAACTATAGTCAAAGCATTAGTAAATTCAGTCAGTAAAGTGGAAAATCTTTAGGGTGAGCTAAAAACTGCCAAACAACAGGTTAAAATAGTTGAATCAATCTATGCAAATATTGTTGAAAAGGCAAACAAAAATATTTTAGTTGAAGAGCAATGTCAAAAATACCACTAACCAGAAAAGACACAAAAAGACACCGAGATCTCCAAAACGGTGTATTGACAAAAATCTTGACACTGTAAAGAGTGACGCGGTTGAAATATACTTGAAGATTACCGAAGATGAAATATATTAAGTATTTACACAGGTAAAGAAAATATTCTTTTCATAATATACCAAAATCGGGCCTCAGTCGATGCATAGAAGTTTGAGCTTACTCTAAGTTCACCGTTATTTGCATCCATCTTTATAGGCTGGTCATATAAATGTTAACAAAGTCATCGAGTGATATGATTGTGATGATCTCATCTTTTGCTGTAAATTACAATATTTGTAATATTGTAACTATTTGACACTATACGATGACATAGCCAAATCCGATTTAGTAATGCATCACAGGGAGTTTATCATTATTGTCAAGTTAGTAAGGGGAGATAACTTTCCATTTCTTTGTTATAAGCTCTGTATACCTTGATTTGTTTCATAGATATCTCAAATGATTGTATAGTTAGATGAAACAAAATCATGTCTGCTACTCACGCATACCTGTACAAGTGACTTTGTATCATTTTTCGGAGACGTGTGCAGGGTCGAGATGGTGTAGGGATTGAGAGGCAATACGATGTGTGCCGTTTTTCGCGGGCCCGGGCTTGAATCTCCGTTGAGTACGAATTAAATTATATTACCTGTATGATATATTTTTCGCGATACAGGTTTGGTTCTAATTAGATACGATTTGCATTTACTCATCATTAGTAGGTTGAAGCTTTTTTCCCATTCATTTACACTATGATAAGAAAAGATTATAATCTATACGTAATGCCAACTTCATGCTCACTAATAGTGTTTGTGCCGACATTGGAATTTCGGACTGACTATATTTGACAAGTAGTATAGGAGTGTCTCTGGCTCCCTTAATTTATATAGTTCTTAGACTGTTAGTCCATTAGAGTTTCTAACACATCTAGCGATTTAGTGTAAAAGATTAGAGTTTCTAGCACACGTCGTGGTAATTCCTGGTGAAGTGTATATATCAACATGCAGTAATAGGTGTAGATAAGTAAAGCGTGGAGCAGCGAGGATAAAAGTGATACATTAGCTAATAATAATAGTAAGTTCTTCCAGTGTCTCCTATTCGATATTAGAGGCGTAAATATGTAACGAAAAGAAGCCATTCTTTGGTAATGTTATGACATTTTATAGTATTATCCGATGACACGAGCGGTCACGAATCTAAAGGCAGTGCGATAAATGGTGTAAGAGCATGACATATGATTAGCAAAGTATTATTCACGATTAGCATTTGTATTTTTACCTTCTTTCCAGCAACAAGAAGAATAAACAATCAAGATGTTTAAAATGTCCCGGATTGACATTTACTGTTGTAATATTTACTGTGTTGTAATGTTCTATTTTCAGGTCCGCAAGTTTTACAGAGTGCACACAACTTCACAAGGTCAGTGGGATCTCAGGTTGTAATAAACTGTCTTGTACATGGCAGTTTTCCTCCACAACAAGTCCCACACGTCACATGGACTGTTCCACAAGTAAGTTTTGCTTTTAGTTTATCTTAGTGTCGATATGCCTACACAGGGATGCCGCAACGCTTCGGTGGTTAGGGTAATGGGCTCATTTATTTATCTTATTATACTAACGTCATCAGACATACATACATACATACATACATACATACATACATACATACATACATACATCCTGTTTCTAATCTTGCATGTACCCTAACGTTTCGCTACAATATTATTTGATTATATAAGGTAAAGTTTTGGCAGCCAAAGCGCACGGTGTCTTGAAACGATGCGACGTATTCTGATACTAACTAGTATGTATTCTCATAACAATTATAGAGGATATGACGATCTTCCCCTAACTCTGAGACTGGAACGTCATATCGTTTTCATATAAATATTTTAAGTGTTTCTTTTTTACCAAATATTTTTAAAAACGTAATTCATTTATAGCCTTTAATCAAAGGAGAATTCAAACGGCCATATATATATATATATATATATATATATATATATATATATATATATATATATATATATATATATTACATACACTCCAAATCGTTTTTGCCTATCCTGCAACAGAGGTTTTGAACTTTAGCAGAATATGAAGGAATAAGTAACAAAACCAAAAACAAAGACATAGAACCTTTCAATATTTATTGTAGTATTTTGCAAGTAACAAATACAAGAAATATATCAGCAGCCACTGCCACTCATCATGATGACAATTCTTCATCTTTTTATTGTTATTTATACCTTTGTTACTTCTGGTTCTCCTTTTTTCACCATGTACCCAACAAATCTACTTCTGCAGCTGCTCCTGCTACACATGCCGCTGTACTTGCTGCTGTTACTACTTCTGCAAGAACATCTGCATCCGTTACTACTTCTGTAAGAACTGTTACAACAATAATACCACCCAACATTATCTGTCACTACTATTAACGTAATCAGCATCATCATCACCATCAATAATATTTCCATCACCAATGTCCATTATTATCTCCTTCAGAAACCAGGCCATCCCTTACCGACAAATTTGGAACAAGTTCAAGACGGATCCCTTGTGATACACGGATTGAAAGAGGAAAATAGTGGTCCTTATTTTTGTACATTAACCACTGTTTGTGGCTCGTATGATTCACCGGACTTTTACGTCGCTGTACATTAGTCAAAAGCAGTATATAGTAATGATGTCAATAAACAATTTGCTCTGTGACCATACACTGTGAGCTTTATTTTTCAGCATGAAAATAACAGGTACCTAGGTACAGGATGTTAATATATTCTCCATCTAATTCCTGCAGATCTTTATATATGAAACACTTATTAATGCCAAACACATCCTCAGTACAAAGTCAATGTCAGCACGACGAGGAGTATACAAGCCGAATTCTACAATGTAGGACTTGGCCTAAATATCACGGCCATTGTGCCAAATATATTGTTTGTACGATGTAGACAAAATATTTATTTTAAAAATTATATTTCACAAGAAGATTATGATTATGTGATAATACACTAAGTTTAAGGTTACCCACAGACGCCACAATATTTTGTAGTTACGAATGATCCAACTTATTTGTTATGCTTTCGAGATAAGGGAGATTAAAATGTAGGACAATTTTTTACTATCTGTTGACAAAAAAAGTTTATAAAATATTAAATATGTCAAACTTTGTTTTATACTGAATCAGACTAGTTTAATTCATCGTTGATGTGGTGGGGGAGATGTTGCAAATGAGGCTTTATATCCTAGAATTCGCAACATAGATCAAATATTTCAAACCGATAGATAAGATAAAAACAAAATGTTTAGGAACAGAATATAATCAATTGCAGTACTCGACGTTATACCTTGGACGTGAGTTTCTTAAACGAGATCAGCAAATAGTATTCAAGTTCAATTTGAATTAGTAGTTATTTACTTTAAGTTTTTTTGGTTTTTTTTTAAACTGTAGGTGAAAATCTAATTATGCAAGTTCGAGTCTGATAACTAATTGTCAATCTTTACCTTGCAGCAATGTTTGTTAAGGAAATATTTTCTGTTTTCCTATCCCATTCCTTACAATTAATTTAGCTCATCACTCTAAAGACAGTTAACTTTAAATGTGTCAAACACTGTATCATTCTGAATCAGACGAGTCTAATTCATCGTTGAAGGGGTGGGGAGACGATATAAATGAGTTTTTATCTCATAACTAGCAAAACGAATGAAATATTTGAAACCGGTGCATAAGAGAACAGAAGGTTTTGGACAGGCGTAAAATCAATTTTAGTTCTCGACTTCATACCTCATACATGTTTTCCTTAAACTCAGCAAATAACATTAGGTTCAATTTAAAGTGTTGTTATTTACATTGAGTTCTGAAGGGTTATTAAACATCTAACTGTAAAACGTAGACTCTGATAAGTGCTTCTCTTCCTTTACGTTTACCACCATGTTTGTAATGAAACTATTTTCTGATTTCCTATCATTCCTTTACAAGTTCTTTAGAATTTTGCACTGATGACACCTATATTTTGCACGGTACGGATATTGTGCGCTTCTAACATTCAAAGTGTTTGGTGCCTACATATTTTATTACGCAAATATGGCTCTTCTAAAAATGTGCACGAGATTATCTCAGTGGCTGCATTTGAAACATTGCCTCAGAAAAGTTTACAGATAGTTAGGCCCTTGTTTGCAGAAGACACAATTCAAACAAAGTTTGCAATGTCAGGCGGTGCAGTCTTGAAAATAAGCTTATTCAATTATATTCGTAGTTACTAGCAAGTGTTACGGATGACTAAGTTTTACCAATACTGAACCTATCCTTTCAGCATATAATAAGTACATGTTGAAAAAGTGGACGAAAGTGTCACGGTACTCACACAAATGATCTGACTGCGCCGTTTCGCTGGAATATCATTGAGATCGTAAGATCTGGAGCCGTCGCAATGGGATTAAATGTCAGTTCACATCTAGCATTTAACGGTCTGTTCTGTTGAGCCTAAAAAGACGTGCAGGAAATTAACCAGAAGTGAACTATCTTCACAGTATATCAAGAATGTATAAGTAAATAAAAAGAATACAAAACAAGCCGATCAACACCATTTTTTATTTTGGACCAGCTAGACATCATTATACGTCTTTCAATGGATGCCCCCTACTAATCTAGTCATCCCTGAATGAGACGCAGCGATAACAAGATGCTGACGACGGCTGCTGTTAGGGCCATATTGGAAGTCAGATTTGCACAAGTTTCATTTAGCACCAACAAGACATCATACGAAGTCTTCTGGTGAAAATTCCATGATTATTTTGATACACAAGAAGTAGCAATTACAAGATTTTCACGATTGTTACGGTAGAGACCAAACTGGACATCGCATCCGCACCATTATCATGTAAGACCAGCTAGACATCATAACATCTCATTTAGTGAAAACCCATGTTGTTATGACCACCTATTGAGGAGGAGGAGCAATACAAAATGTTCAAATGTTTGTTGTGGCGGCTATACTGGATATCAAATAGGCATCATTTTCATTTAGGCCCAATTAGACATCATACAAAGACTTTAGTAAAAACTCCATATTGGTATGACCATCGATTCTGTAGAAGTACGATAACAAAAGTTTCAAGAAGCTTCCTTGAGGGACATATTGGACGTCAGATCGCAACAATTTGTATTTATGACTAACCAGTCCTCATCGTTATGGTGAAAACATCATGTTGATATGATCATCCTTGTATAACGAGTAGCGATAAAAGAATTTCAAGATGGCTATGCTGGTCATATTTGAGGTCTGTGCAGCTCCGTTTTCATTTAGGATCAACTTGAAATGGGGTGAATGTGTATTATATTTCATGGCAATCCTCTTATGTGTTAAGGATGAGTAATAGCAACAACAAGCTTGTTCCAATGGATGGACTGCGGAAATCAGACCGTCCTATAAGCTATTATGCTCTATGTTGATTCACAACCGTTTCACCATTCCTGTCTTAAACATGTATCCATCGCATGATCATCTAGCAGCGTTCGACTCTGATTCGTATGGAAATATTATTTATTTTATCTCTCCGTATCTTTACAATTAAAAGAATATTAACTTCACACCTTATCTAAGCTGGCTATTGGATTTCCTTTTGTGGCAAATCTTGCATCATCTGCAGAGATTTGCATGAACCCATAATGTCGAATATATCCCTAAGTGATCATATGACCCCAACAGTAGAGTGGTGTCTGAGACATCATTCATGAAATACTGTAGATTTTATATGTGATTGGATTTACAAAGTTCATATTACATAGTCATGACATAGTATAACTTAATTTCGATAGAGATTCTTGTTTAGTTCTACCAGTATGACTTTAGTGATAATGAAATAAAGTTCAACAGTGGCAGATGATAATCTCACCAGGCAACATACATGTTTAACTGGATTTAACCGTTGTTGTGTATAAATCTCTAGCCAATCAATAAATACTGCCGTGGATATTAGCACGGAGGAGATGTTAAGGGTAGTTCTTTAGATATCCACCTTTAACAGATTGCTAAACTCCTTCTGTTATTCTTTGAAAGAAATTAAACTATATTTCTTCAAGTATGCTTGTGGGTCTTTTGTGTTGATCTGGAAACAATGTACCCTTTACTGTGTCTTTGCATTGAATAAAATTGACTTGTGAGCGGAATGAACTACTTTTAAAAGTGATAATGGCAAATTCCTCCTGTGTCAAATATATCTTTATTCATTTCTTGTCAGTATTTATTTCACACATATCAATTGAAAAAAAAGACGACATAATGTCCTTAACATCAACAAATAAATCTATCAGCTTCTTAGTAAAATCTAAGTGCATTCTCCACCTTTTTATTTCGAGCCGACATTGATTAATGTCTTACAGGAGAGCATACCGAATATACAATATCTCAATTTGCAGGCATTGTGTCAAGGCCATACACTTTATTTCTTTTTTAAATGAACTGGAACCCATATTTTCCTCTGTAGAAAGTGTTAGGATTCGGTGTGATTCAAAACCCTGTTTTAAATCAGAGTTTGGGTTAATCAGTCCCAAAATTATCTCACCAAGAAAACTTTGGATTCAGCGCTAACATCTCCTATCACCCAGATTTGCAAATCATTCATAAAATCATATCAAAAACAGATTGGGTCTGCTTCGAAAGATCACTTACTGGGAAAACATGGATCAATGCCAGAAAATGTCTTACCGAATACACGGGATCGATCCCAAAAGTTATTTACCATGCAAATTTGGAGTCAGTGGCAAAAATCACTTTTAGGCCAGCTTGGGATTGATTTCAATTATCTCTTTATAACCAAACCTGGTTACTCGTCCATGCATATCTATCAAAATTGCCGGGAGTGTTTTCATCTCTGGAAAACACAGGATCAGTCCCCAAAATCACTTCAGCCAAGCATTGGATAGATCCGAAGTGCCTCTTTATCGGCAAACTTAGGATCCATCCCAAATAACTTGCAGCTTCCAAAGTTCATAATAGATTCAGAACAATCTCTTTGAGTGAAATTTGGATTGATCCCACAACTGTGTACACTTTTGTACAACAGTATCTGAAAAAATGTTTTGTTATTACTGTGGCCAGTACCAAAAAATGTGTTTAAAGAGCCAAAATTGTCATATAATGCCTCTAAAACTTTGGTTAAATTTGATTAAATACACGAAATATATATATATATATATATATATATATATATATATATATATATATATATATATATATATATATATATATATATATATATATATATATATATATATGGAAATTGGCTTTTCAAAACAGGAAGTGTCATTTATTGTAAAATCTGCATACTTACATATAACAATATGTATGTATGTATGTATGTATGTATGTATGTATGTATGTATGTATGTATGCATGTATGTATGTATGTATGTTTTGTTTTTATCTACCAACGATGATGATGATGATGTTGACGACGACGACAATGGCCATATTGGTTATGTTTTTGTTGGTGTTTAGAAAGATAGAGTAAGACACTTAATAGACAGACTGGAACCTAAATATATCTCCATTGTATATCTTTTTAACACCCATTTCAAAACACAGTGTATATTTGCTAATAGATCCGATTGTATATTTGCAAATTGTGTGAATGAGACCAGGGAAAGAGGACTATGAATAAAGGATTTAGATCATGACTGTAGTACCCATTGCCTATTCTACTTGTATATCAAGCTACAGTACTGACAAGGACGAAAGCACTTTCCTTTATCTTGGGTGATACGATAAGAGCCTTTACCCAGTCTGTATGCCTTGTCTTATCTCATAGAGTCAGTATCGATCTATATATTGCTAGAAATATAGAGATTTCTCTCACGTACCATCAATTATTTGGATACTGGGCAGCAGCAGAGAGGGTGAACCCTACAACTTTTTCCGAGGGTCCGTTAGCAAAAATAAAGGTTCCTACGAAGGGCTGAAAAATAAGGTCAATAACGCTAAACCAAATCCGCGAACTGAACATATTTCGTTGTTGCGGTAAACAGGCCATAATAACGAAATCGACGGGTTAGTTCGCTTTGTTACTCTTTCATTGATATATTTTTGTTCAAATTTTAGGCGTGTTTTGTTTGCGTCTCACACTCATTTTTTTGTCAGTTCACCCTCTCTGCTGCTGTAAATTAAACAGCCAGTATAAATATTATCAATAATGATTGGAGAACCACACTCAGCTAGATTAGCTCGAGAGCGACTAGAGGCAATTAAAAAATATTTACCTGTTCGTGATTCTGTTAAGCAACAACTACAATCACGTCAGGAATCTCAAGCTGAATTTGAAGAGGATACAAAACAATTATTTAAACCTATCACAGAAACCACTAAAGGTCTTCTTCCTGCGTTAGAAAAACTGCTGAAGCAACTGGAAAAATAGCAGAAAGAACAAAACAAACAAAAAGGATTTTACGGGGACTTCCAGCTGATATAGCTGCTGCTCAGCAAATGCTTATACCTGAAGGCGCTGAATCACCAGGCCCTAAAGCATCTAAAAAAAAAAAAAAAAGATCCTGTAACAATTAAAGCTGAATTGTCAAATAAATTTAATGCAAATACTGTTAAGGTAATCAAAAATGACATTAAAGACTTACGACAGTCAGCTGCGTTTGCTGTGGATAGTTTTGGTCAAAGAGATAAATTAATGAAACCTGAGCACGCTGATGATATTAAAACTTGTGAAAATTGGCAAAAAGCATTATATCGCATACATTATAATGTTGAAAGAGTTAAAGCTAATGATCCATTATATCAGTATTATGTTAGTGAAATTAATGATTTAATCCAGTCAAGAAGACAAGAAAGAAAACAAGATGAAGAACAGAAAGGAAAAGAAAGAGAAGAAGGAAAAAAGCAAAACAAGAAGAAGCAGTAAGACCAAAACGAAAACATACAAAAAGAGAACAAACAGCTCCTTTAACATCAGAATTAGAAGAAAAACTACCATCGTATAGAGACATAACAGAACAGATGACTCCCCTAACATCAGAATTTGAAGAAGAATCAAGAAAGGCGTTAGGAAAAAGTGAACAACAATCAAGAGGAGCACCATACCCATCTGATATAATGAAAGAAAAACTATGGTCTCGAAGAGAAGAGGAAGAAAGAAAAAGAATAGAAAAACAAGAAAAAGAATTAAAAGAATTAGGATTGTTGGAAGAAGATGAAGATACTCCCGGTGCAACTGGAAGCGGTTTTACTAATCAGGGAAGTGGTCTTATTACTCCATGTCCAAAGAGCGTTCTCTCCGATGTTAATCGACTAGAAATCCTCATTGGAGGAAAATGAGCTGGTAATAATTCCCCAGAAATCATTAATGAAGCAGCTGATAGTTGTAAAAGATTATTTACAGGCGGTATCATGGATATTAATGTGTATCGGTCTCTCATTAATGAAATCGCCGATCGCTGCCACAGTGATTAAGTATGTAATTAGATATAATGACTATAATAAGATGATCATACATAATGCTCAACGTAGACCGACTATGGTCATGGTAATAAATTCGCGATTACCAGTATACAAAACAACCTACGGAGATGGATTAGGTGATATTGTTCAAGGTTTATTTAGAAGAATAACCCCAAAAGCAATACCGATTGCAAAGCAACTGGGAATGAAAGCTATTGATATTGTTCGTGAAAAGGCCCCAGTGTTCTTGGTAATCTTGCTGGTAAAGCATTCTCAGCAATCAAGGATAGACTAGCACGATTAATACGACGAAAACCTCAGCCACCAGTGAAACTGGCCAGCACTGAAGTGATGCCCGTAAATGTTAGTAAAATAATAAATCAAGTTGCGAATCAAAACCTAGTAGAGTTGGCTGATGTACCAATGTCAGGAAAAAAAAAAAATATAACCGCTAGTCTGATAGCAGGAAGTGGTCTCACTTTCCGAAGTGGTCTTCGTGTTAGACGATAGCAATTTTAATAAAGATGTTCAAACGTATATCTGATCCCGCATTTGATATGGACGCACCAGTTCTTAAAGATGAGTCTGTGCGTGATTATCAATATTTCTCTTATGACGCACGAATTCCAGATCAGCGTGGTCGAATTGAACTTCAAGTTCAAGATACAAGTAGATATTTCTTACCCGCTGAAGCATTCATTGAAGTTGAAGGTAAAATGTTTAAAGCAGATAATACTGAATATGGAAACGATGATGGTTTTGGTTTTGTTAATAATGGAATCATGGCGTTGTTCGACAGCGCTACGTACATGATTGACGGAAAAGATATTGAATCAATTCAAAAAGATGTTGACGTTGCAACGACGATACTTGGTCTTTCAAGATACAGCGACGATTATTCAAGACCAGCTGGTTCATCAATGATGTTTATCAAGGACACTTCTGATCATCCAGATCACAAAATTGTAACTATAGGTAATGTAAGAAACGCTGCAGGACTCGGAGAAACTCCCGCAGTAATATCAATGAACGCAAATTTCAACTTAGGATTTGCATCACGTAAAGCAATGCTGAAGGATAGAATGTTTTCATGTGCAATTCCATTATTAAATATTTTGGGATTCTGCAGAAATGTTAGAAAGGTTATTTTCGGAGCCAAGCACACTGTTGTACTTGTAAGAAGAGCCACGGACGATGATGCAATATTTCACGTTGAAGGAGCTGATGATGCTGCAACTAGAGCACTTCATGGTAAAGTAGTACTAACGAAACTTTCATTGTGGATGCCAGTAATGACTCCAACAATATCTGAAGAAGATCGTCTACTCTCGTTTATGGGTCAAGGTGGTAAATCAATGTTATCATGGTTAACAATGACCACAGATACTGTTCAGAGTGCAATTAATGGTTTATTTGCGTGGCAAATAGCTTCTCAGCAGGGTGTTTCTGCACCGCGACATATATTCATTGCGCTTCAAAATAATACACGAGTAAACAGTCAAATACGAAGTTCGATGACATTTGACAAACTTGGTGTTTCCGAGGTTTCCTTAAGAATAAATGGACATCAAAAACCATTCTAGGATATTCTATTGAATTTCGAGCAAAATCACGTAGCACGTGCATATCATCGTCTGATGACGTTCATGGGACGTGATCAAAATGTTGATTCTGGTTTACAAATATCAGTTAAATTTTACAACCTTATATCCAATTTATTACTTTTCACTCGAACATTTAGATTTAACCAGACAATCTGTTGTAAATATACATTTTCGAGCTCGTGTTAATAGAAATATTATAGAAATTCCTAATTACAGAGCAATCGCCGTTATACTCACTGATAAATCAATGTTACCAACACGGTGGACAAATGAGAGTTGTTGATGCTTCAGTAGAAAACATGTAATTAGATCGTTTATGATATTATAATGTCATATAATCACGTTAGTGTTACCCTGACTCCTGGTCAGATTAAAAGATTACAATCAGCATCAAAAGATAACTGTGCAATAAAACTATCGCTAAAAAAATAGCAAATGAGTGGTCCAAATAAATTGTCGTTGACCGAGCGTCAGTTCAGAAACTTCAATGAAGCTAAAAAATCGAATAAAGGCGTTAAACTTAATCTTTCTGGGGGTGCCATTAAAGACATCGCTAAGACGGGTGGTATATTTCCACTTCTTGCAGCTATACCAGCATTAATAGCCGCTGCAGCCCCAGCTGTTGCAAAAGCAGCTGCATTAGGTGCTGTTGGAACTGCGGCTGGAATGGCATTAAAGAAAGCAACGGGTCAAGGAATCATGCACACAGAAAACTTAAAAAAAAGATCACGGACAAAACAACACGGAAGATGTCTAAGAGCACCAAACGTGCCACAGCCGGGCCGTCTAAGATTATCAGGCCCAGTATACGGTCGCGGTCTAAGATTGCCAGGGACCCCATATTCATGGTACAGAAAGAGTCTACGACTTCCCGGGACAGTTCATTGATTTTGCCCATGTCCAATTTTGATTTACTTGATGCTGCTAAAAAATTAAAAATAAAAAAAACTTCAGAGGTGTTTCTATGCGTGATCAATTACCAAAACAACCAAACAATATTGAAACTGATATTATTAATCTCGATAAAAACTCTGGTTCAGGCACTCATTGGGTTGCATATGCAATTGATCCACGTGGAATAATTTATTTTGATTCGTATGGGCTAGCACCACCAAAAGAAGTTTTAGAATATGTTAGCAGCATGCAAAGTATTCCAATCTGGTATTCAACATTACCAACACAAAAAAAACTGATCCGCCAATATGTGGTCGTGAAGTACTCGCTGTACTTTATGCAATTTCGTCATCAACAGCGCCACCTCATAAATTCGTGCATGAATATACTACGTTGTCACATTTAAACAGACATTAATAAATATAATGGTAGATATTTACGGAAGATCTTCTCGTTGTAAAGCTCAGCAGCAAGCTGATTTATCTAAATATGCAACTCTTGACCAGCTCAGAAATGAAATCGATGATTTATTAAACATTACAAGTGTGGATCAAAATGAAGTCGTTGTTTTTCAGGATAAACAAGGACGATTAAAGACAAGTAATATACAACTGCCAGATGTACTCATACGAATTCCCACCTCGGTTGTTAATAATATCGTTACTTTTACTGATCAAGGTAAAATACAAGATTCCGGTACGTCAGTCAACGATTATATCAAAAAAGCTGGTGATTCATTCACGGGTTACATTATCATGAATCGAAATAAAATTATAGACCTTGGAAACCCAGCCGCAGATACAGATGCAGCAACAAAAAAATACGTCGATGGTCAAGAATCTAAGTACGTATTAGCCAACGGTGGTATAATGCGTGCATTTCTCAACATGAATAATAATGGTATTAATAATCTCAGAACACCAGAATTAGATTTTGATGCTGCAACGAAAAAATACGTCGATGATAAGGAAATTCCAGTAACAACTTCGTTAGCAACAATCAATGATGAAATGACCGCATTTAGAACTGATTTTTCTAATCACGTACAAACGTTCTTAAATTTTCGTCGAAATATAAACAGATCTATTAATGAATTTTTTGGAAGTCCACCAACTGTTGATATTAAACTCGTCGACGTTAACATGAAACTCAATGATATTGTCAGTGGAATCCCTAATATTGTTAGTAAAACTAATCTGATTAAAATTCCACACGGACAAATTGACAATATTGTGTACACTATAGCATCGGGATCATCAACATGGACACCACAAAATAACAGTCTCGAACATACCGTAGAATTAACTGGGTTATACAGGCTGTCCATGTATGGTTTGGAAATTACTGCGGCCACTTCATCATCACCGAATGTACATTATAATCCTCTACTGGTGATGCTAAATAAGAACACCAAAGAAACATTTACGTTGACATCAACGGAAATGCCCCCGAGACGTTACTGGTGGTGTCTGGAATTCGTAGCTGAAACTCCTTAATTAATTACCTAATTAAATGACAACGTCATTAAGTATAATGAATCAAACCCAAGGACCCCAGTCCCACATCGACGTTCAACGTCACAGATACAATCAAATATGTAAATGTCTGACCGAACTAAAAAATATCATCGACGATTATACAGTAAAAGTAAAAAGATATCGCAGACGTTTGGTTGTCATTGATATACTTGTTTACTCAGTTTCTGCTATTATTGTTGGAGCCGGATTATTATTATCAACAATAACAATGACCGCGCCTGCAGTTGTAACAATTGTCGTTTCAACGTCAATGACTATCGCAGGCGTTCTCAGTATTATCACTAAAAAGATATCTGCATGTACAAATGTTAAATTACACGAGTATATAATAAAATTACATACAGTAACAACAGCTTATTCTAAACTATCGTCATATATTCCGTCGTACGTCAGCGATGGTAAAATATCTGATGAGGAGTTCGCAACGATAATAAAACCCTACTATGAAGTATTCCTTGACAATAGCCAAGGTGAAAAAGTGGAGAATTAAATTCCCGATTTAAAATAATAACAGTTGTAATAATAATGTCAGCGTCCCGTCCCTGACTGAGTCAAAAGAATTATTACAACAGATCGTCACTAATACAGCACCGTCAAAAACTACAATGATATCATTGAGTTCGACCAATCCTGAGTTTAGCAGTAACTTTCCGACCGCAATTCCTGCAAAAGAAATAGCATTAGCGGAATTACGAGCTTATCGTAGCTGGCCAAATATTAGATCAAAACCATTCGGTGGACTACAACCGAATAATTCACTAGTATTTGCTAATAAAAATAAGCCTGATGGAACTCCTGATTGGCAAGTTGTTAGTATTCCAACGGATAGTTATCAAATAGAACAGATCAATGATGAATTTCAACGCAGAATTAAATCTATTACAGGAAAAGAACCCAAAATAGCAATTACTGTTTATGAACCAACATTATCAGCAGCGATTGAAATAAATTCTCCTGATTATTCTGTAGATATTTATCAAAGTTCAATCAGACCCTGTTAGGTTGGCCTGACGTTACATCAGTTTATCAAGGACCACCTGAGCCACAACGATCTGATTTTGTTACAGATAAAAGAATATTTATAAAACTTCCAGAATATCGTAAAGGTAATAAATATCCATGGATAGGACCTCCTGGAGGAGAAGGACTTGATAGATTTATAGATGGGTCAACACAATATTTTTTGGATATAACTGTAAGTAAAAAAAATAAAAGAGAATTTGTGACAACAGTTAATGTTGAGCAAATTAATAATGTTTTTAATCTAATTAAATCTGAATACGAACGTGTACTTAATGATCTACAAAATTTATTTTCCAACATCAACAATTATTACGACGATGATATAAAAAATCAGATAATTGAAAGAGTACAACATTTGAATCAAGTTGTATCAGACATAGAATATGTAAATAATGTTTTTGTTGATAGAGAGAAAAGATTAATGAATACATCTGACGATAGTTATTTTAGGAGCTATATAGTTAATGAAGACGACCCAACTCAGCGTATACATAGTAGAAAATTATTTAACACAGTATTTCTTAAATATTATAAAATAACAGAAGAACATCTGCCAACGTTTACAATTCCAGGATTTAATCATGAGGAAATGAAGAAATCAGTTAATGATCTTATTGATGAACACTTTAAAAGAATATGTGATTCATGGAGAAAATTAATCCCGCCACCAACCATTCTTAAATATAATAATGATCCACACGTTGGAGGCCGCCATATCTCACCTGGTATTGTTAATATAACATCAAAAATCGCAGTCAATCTAGTATGTGACGTAATTGATGGCAGCTATCAAAAAGTAGATCTTTCAAAGTCTAACCAGGCTCAGCAAAAAGATATATAATATATTCATTCAGTCCTCAAGCTCCACCTGGGTGGTTAATTGTATCTGAGCCAATTAATCCCGTTTATCTACGTGAACATAATCCGCTATTATCAAGGATACATTTTAAACTTACTGACCTGGCTGGACACATTCTGGATTTAAGAAATGAAGAAATAAATATTAATCTGTATGTACGCTCATAGAGCGTTATCGTAGAACGTCTGAGTAAATTATAAAAAAAAAAAAAAATAATCTGATTCTGAAATAATATATTAATTTTGTTTTACTGATTTTTCATAATCTGATGGGCTAAATGGTACTCTGATTAATGAAATGGTTACAAATTTCTCAATCTGATGGGCTAAATGGTACTCTGATTAATGAAATGGTTACAAATTCTTTAATCTGATGGGTTAAACAGTACTCAAAATCATTAAAATCTGAATAATAATCAACTTTCCTATAATAATATATGTTTGAGGCAACTGCACATATAATGAAGCGAGATAACTGCCGAGCAAAAACTCTCTCTGTAGAGTAAATTAAACGATTATCTCCCTTGTTACTACATTGATTCATAAGATCACGAAAATAGTTATACATTTCTTGCATTGTAACAGTAATATATCAATAATTTAATTGTTCTCTGTAAGCAATTAGCTGTTAGTGAAGCAGCAATTGGTAACAGAGAGGGATATTTATGCACCTTTTGACTCTCATGACCTCAGAAAGCCATTAAATCACGTCGGCTTGTAAGTGCGTTGAATTACAAATCAGAGTTATTTTTAGCTGTTTACCTGTATGTTGTATACATGTATTTTAATCTCGCATACTTATACAGAAAATGTAATATTTTATACAGTATATTTTATGAAGTGTGTTTGGAAATTGAAATATACAGTTTACAATGATTGATTTTATTCACTATGCCTGCTTATAACCATGTAATTTATTAGATCTTTCAGGTAACAGGCTATATTGATCCGTATCTATACTCTTCAGCTTCCGGACTCACTATGTAGAATTAAAATATTTCAGTTTCTGAAATAAATCCACACTACAGCGCTATAATAATTGTGATTTTATTCAGAATACTGCTCGTACGTAATTTGCCTGCATATTTAGTATCGGGTTAACTATATGATAATTTTAAAACGTATATTTGTATGAATCGGAAAGTGGTGCAGTGTTATAGCTTTGGATTCTCGTACTCAAGGTCCGTGGTTCGATTCCCATGATCGACATATGCCAATGGAGGCGATTTTGATGCCATTTTTTAAAGATAATTGGGGTCCGGAGGAATCTTCGAAATCCAACAGAAAAATAATATACTCTCCCACCATGTCAACACGTGGTGGGTGTACTTTTGCACTCCCCGGGGTTGATTGTGGGGGGAGAGTGTATAAAATCTGTTGGACGTAGATAAGGCCATTCCGTCCATTAGGATAAGTTTATGTGTTGTGCCGTCCGCAAAAAATATAATCAAAATCATAATCATATGTATATATAATCATAATCATACATTTATATATTCATTAGGATAAGTTTATGTGTTTGTACCGTCCATTAGGATAAGTTTAGGATAAGTTTATGTTTGTGCCATCTGCAAAAAATATAATCATAACCATATGTATATATAATCATAATCATACAATTATGTGTTTGTGCCGTCCTCAAAAAAGAGTCCCCCTCTGACCTTCTGAGCCTGCTAGAATGTTGTTTGGCAATCTAGGGGTTCACATGGGGTTATGGGGACTACTAATTTTACAATCTGATTCAGAATTATTCAGAAACTGATATTATTTTTATTTTAAAGAAATATTTATTAGATAATGAACTATGAAAATATTAATGATATTATTTCTGCTATTGAAAAATTAAAACATGACGGATTAAAGATATCTGATAATCTTGATCCTCAGAATATTATGTGTGATTTTGAATCATTACAACAACGAAAATTCGATAATAAAT
The DNA here is from genome assembly GCA_016617855.1 of Megalonaias nervosa. Lineage (NCBI taxonomy): Eukaryota > Metazoa > Mollusca > Bivalvia > Unionida > Unionidae > Megalonaias > Megalonaias nervosa. The sequence continues at coordinate 44,896 of JAECUM010014563.1, forward strand.
ACACATTGCCATCCAATTATAGATACGTGAAATTAATTTATCAATCTCTGTTAGAATCCTTGGCAATGGTAAACGACACACAGGTGAAGCTATTTGCACCTCTTGCACGTTCAATCGAAAAGATTAGATCCGAATTGTCTCACGAGTACGAAAAAAAAAGATTGTGGACAATCGTGTAATGCAATTGAGAAAGATTATGTTATTTGATTCTGTCAAAGGTGAAACAAGTGACACTGAGAGCAGCGACAGTGAAGGTGGACCTTTGACTGTGGTGATTGCTAAACAAAACCCTTGGCAAAATTGACAGAGTCGAACTATACAGTAAAAAAAAATATTTATTCCTTCCTTATTTTTTGTATTTTAAATACCATTGACTCACCTACAGAGTTATATCGTTTCATTGTACATACCGAATAATTTTTTGATCATATTTTATTGAAAATGTAGATTTTTGTATATTATCTGCGACATGTTTTACTGAAGCAGATTGATACCAAAATATTTGGCAGCTGCATTTATTGATGGAAAAGTTTTTTCTTGGCATGTCTGTATATTTACAGACCTAATAACTTAGGACAATAGAATTAACGCCATTTTTTCCCAAACTTGCAATTCTGACTTGTGACAATCCGTAAATTTTCTAAAAATTATCAAGTTTATTACCATTGATGTGATCAATTACAAATCCGTTTTTAATCAATCCAAAATAACATTCATAGATGAATTTATGTGATAAATAACTTTTAGTTCCACTGGTATTGAATTTAAGATAACCAGTATTATTAACACTACCGACTGGTTTTTTTAATCGACAGTGCCTGATTACACCATCTCGAGACGCTTCATAATTTTTAATTATGGGATGCGTTACAAATTCGTTTTGCTCCATATATATAATAATATTATTTGTTTAAAATCATTGTTTTGAAATCTGGCCAGATAATCTTCTACGGTTTTTATACGAGATTTACCTGACAATGTCAAGGTATTATTTTTTTATCGTAATATCGTTTTAATTCTCTGTATTTTTTACCGCCGCATTTTACACACAACTGAGTTTTTCCTCTGACTCCAACACCACATTGCACACACGGTTTTGGTCCTAGACTACTATGTCTAACGCTTTGCATATGGTAGCTGCAGAATTCATTCACGCATGCTTTGTTACAAGGAGAAGTATATCCGATCTTGAGCCAAATATATCGATTCTTTGTTTGAATCATTATATATATACTAAAATTCAATTTAAATATTTGTCTTAATTATAATATGGAGGAATTATCCGCGATTGAACCATCTGCCGTCTCAGCCGGAGCTAGATTTGATCTTGACAGACTACTAGAATATAAATTTAGTGTTTCGATGCAAGATCTGGCTTTAACAAATGAGGATATAACTAAACGTATCCGTGAAGCCAAGAAGGAATTTCGTGACGATGGTGCGGCTCATGTGTGGTCAACATTCAGAGTTGGAAATGTCGATACTATAGTGAATGACAAACGAGGAAGAATGATTATTAACCACTTTGATGTTCAAACATATTTTATTTTAATAAAATTTATTGTAAGGACAGACGACGATACTTGTATTATCCGTGACAAGCGTGATCCAGTCCGCATACAGTCGGGAAATAATATTGTTCTCTTAAATAATAAATCCAAACTCGGAGTACTCACTGGTATTGACAAACCGTATTATGAACGAGAGTATCCTGTGACTGCAGTTGTCTATGCAATATATCCGCTGAATAATAAACCTAACGTCAATGATCTCAAGCCGATGAGACTGTCAGAGTCAAGAATAAATTGTGTAGCTGAACGAGTTACAGAACACTTCACAAACGCAATACGTGGTAATGGTTTAACAGATTTACGACGTAAAAAAAAATAAATACATGGGCAGAAGCTGTTAAAGATACTGGAGCATATATTAAAGATGTTGCTGAGCTAGAGAAGAAATTAAGATTTCCAATAGCAGTAAAAACACTAAACGGAGAAATTTTGTACAAACCGAAATATATAAAAAATGGAAACCCTATAACAATCATCGATCACAACGCACATGCATGGACTATGGCAGTAACAATATTTCCACGAGACAGAACGGTTAAATTTAATAATGGTCATATATTTGATTTTATCAGAAACATCAGTAAAAGTGATCCTGTATCTGTTTGGTTGTTTCAAAGTTCAGAATATGATTATTATGATCAGTTTGTACGGCCTGGTGGGGATATTTATCGTGCAGAATCTCTTCATGAGGAGATGAGACATCTTGCGCTGAATTATACTTCTGACGATGTCAAAGTTAGACAATTACTGAATAATTTTACCGTTCCATCAGTTGCTGTTCACTTTGCTCAGGAGAAAAATTCATGGAAACCGACACGATTGGAATTTCTTGAAGATGTCCAGAAAAGTTGTATTGAATATGGGCACGGTGGATTATGGAATACTAAATACAATTATAGCGACGTTATCTCCGTTGATATGGTAGCGTGTTATCCTGGAAGTTTTCTTGGATACGGAGAATGTTCTGAATACTTTAAGAGATTCGGACATCCATCACATGAGATGACCAGAGTTGCGATAAACGGACCCTTACCAGATTTTGACTTAACCGGATTCGCATATATAGAATCATTTGAGTTTACAGAAAATCTCCATCCGATTACTTATGCTTGGTTTGGAAAACATTTTTCAGAAAAATGTTGGGTTCCAATAGTACTATTACGATATATGCTTGATGTTGGAATTTTAATATCATCAAAGTTAAATGAAGCGATTATATCGTATCGTCCACAGAAACAAGTTTGGTTACCAGAACCGGATAGATTTAATATTGATGATGCCAGGAAAGAATTTCCTGATCTTAACGAAGATGATATTGTTAAAATATATAAATGCAGAGAGGAAAATAATGAGAAACTTGCAAAAGATCTTGGTAGAAAGATAATCGGTAAATTTACACAAGGAGGATCATATGATCATAAACGACACTGTACAAGATTAATTATGGACGATGCTGAACTCGATTTTATAATCGCTGATAAAACGGAAAAAAACACATTTATAAGTCGAAGTAATGCTTATTTATCAGACGGAACCAAACTAGGTACAATTGCGAACTATACTGATGGTGGCTCACCGCAATTTCCTCATTTAAGATCTTCAATGCTAGCCTATGTTTCGATAAATCTACTGTCTATGATAAATAGATTTCCTCGTTACGCTGTCAGAGTTGCTACGGATTCATTTTATATAAATAAAAAATATACGAATTTGTTAAAACCGCTACTTGGTAATGGTGAATGGGGATCATGGAGAATAAAACAAGAAAATATATTCAGTTATTCTGAATCTGCCAACGTTGAAATTAAGGATATATATTACAAAAATAATAATCAAGCATCAAAGTCATCAGCACCATCTGTATATGATCCTGTGGCTAGACATAAGACTGTTTATCTTAATGGATGCGGTGGTTCAGGTAAAACAACTTGTGTGAATTATTCCTGAACAACCATTCAGATATAATTGTTTTGACACCGACACATAAACTCGTCATAGAAATAAAAGAACGAGGAGTAAAATCATGTACTTATCATAGCTTCTTCAGATGGTGCGGAGACACATGGACTCCTGAGCGAATGGGTGAGAAATATATACCTAAGTATATTATCTGGGACGAGGTGGACACGGTGTCGTTAGAAATATTAAAAACATTTCTTGATTGGTTA